>KL285406.1:26727-44864 GCA_000699545.1 Podiceps cristatus
AGATATGGTAGCTTTGATACTCTGTTGCATGGATTCTGAAATGACTGCCTTTCCCCCCCAGCTACGATGGGTTATATTAAGCTTCTCTGTGAAGAGGGGATGCTGCAGTAAGATTCCCCCTTCCCTGGTGTCCTGTGGGATGGTTCATTCCCTTGTTCAGACAAATCTGAGGGAGAAAAAGGCTTATTCCTTCTCCCTGTGGATACTGATTGTTTCTCAATGCAACACTCATCAAAAGTCCCTCTATTCAACCACTTTTCTAAACCCAACATCATTTATGAAAGAACTGAAGAAGTCTCACTGGCAGCAGGGAAAATTATGTCACCTGCTCTCAGATCCTGTTGACTGAGGGGTGATCTGATACCCCAGCATCGCAGCTTCAAGTCCTTTAATGGTCTGTCCTAATGATTATTAAGTTATTAGTAAGATGCTGGACAACTACCGCTGTTGAAGTAGTATTTGGTTACAGGAATACGTTTCCTCAGCGACTTGTTAGTGGAAACATAAGGCACATGGGAATACATTGTACTCACGTTGACCCTAATAACTATCATCACACAAAATGTGCAGCAAAAAATTTATTCTTTCAGTTTTGACAAAAACTAGCTACGTAGTTCTAAAAGAAAATTAAAAAACCTATGTAACTATATTTAAAAGTATATCTTTATAGATTAACCATGAGTATTGTTTGACCATTGCACTAATGAGACAGTACAAGCAGTAAGGGAAATAATATTAAATAATGCTAATGAAACTGCAGAATTGAAATACACATTACTTTTTCTTGATGGAAATTTCACTAGTTTTGCTACGTAACTTTTTTTCCTACTGCTGCTTTGCAGACTTTGTGTTTCAGATTGTTGGGACAAAAGAAAAGCAGGGTCTGATTTGAATGGGTCTTCTGATAGGGCTTCCTAATTCAGTACTTAGGCAGCATGTGGTGATTGTAGACTGCTTTTATTAACTTGATACTGTCTGAAATTCAGTCTTTCAAGAGAATCAATAGCAGAACAATGTTTTGATTTGGAATGAAATCTAACCGGTCCTGGAAATGGAGCATTGTGAGATTTCAGCCTTCCTCAGTGTTTCACCAGCAAGTCTGCTGAATGGTCGTAACTCCTGCATGAAGTCTTAAAACAGCTGCTGTAGAGTTGGTTTAGATCTCTATTTTCATTTGATGTCTGTACTCTAGTCTGCATTAATTAGGTTTTTTTTAACAGACTTTTTGAGCCATGTATTATTTTCTTTCTTTGTGAGAAATGAGCATATTTGTATTATTGTCACAGATAACTTGCTATCAAAATAATCTAGCAGTTTTGCAGACTTGGCAGGGGGAGTTTTGGAAGACTGAGGTTTTGGGATTGCAACTGTTATTTGCTGACATGTACAGCTTTATACCAGAATTGCACTTTTCAGGGTTTTGGGATTTGGTTTTGTTGGGGTTTTTTTGTTTGTTTTTTTGGGGTTTTTTTGGTTTTGGTTTTGGTTTTGGTTTTTTTTTGGTTTTTTATTTTCCGTATGCATGTGTACGTAGTTTCAAATAACATGACACATTAAATCTGTAGTGTGTGCCTGCTGGCAGCTACTGTGAAAATTCAGACCAGAGGCAGTGCCCTCATCTCAGCCAGCCTGCCAGCGGAGTTCAGTAGTCTCACAGGACTAGCACCAGCAACCCATTTCCAGGGACTTTCATAATGCGTTACAGCTCAATAAATCTGCCTGAGAAGTAAAACCTGTGCTGTAAATCCATCCATGTAATCAGCTAAATCTTGCACTTACGAGCAAAGGAAGGTACCGGGCTCTGCTGTGTGTCTGTGTCTGCAGGGTCAGTTGGGTCTTCCCACCCTCTTTCTCAGTGGGTAGGTTTTGTTCTTTGCCCTACAGCCTCTTGGTTCTGGGCATCCACCTGGGTGCATATAAAGACCACAGATTCTGTAAGCAAGGGGATGAATTCAGGCTGGTATTGTTGTTATATGTTAGTAATAAAGTTGCCAAATATTCTAACTGGGAAAAAAAAAATAAAATGTATAAAGTGAAACTGTTTTTACGTGAAGACCTAGGTGAAATTGGTAATTAGTGCTTTCCACTTCAGTATACTATGAATTCTTTAGTCTGCTGCCTTCCCTAATGCTATTGAAAATACTTTAAGAAAATTAACTATTACAAAGTATAATACTGCTTGAATTTAACTATTTTTAATGAGCAAATATTTCACCCTGTGAGAAACGTGCCCGCTATGAACATGCCTAAAAGGAGTATATGCAAAAGTCTGAACTCTAAGGGTTAATATTGTTCACATGACAGAATTTATCATTGTGGTAGTAAATAATGAACATGTCTGAAGGTAACTTGGAAGAATTGGTAGAATTGTGTTATCTTCAGACACAGAAAAGCCTTATACTTACAATACCCAATGGAAGTGTAATCTTCTTACTATTAAGATCTCACTGTCATTGTGCCTGAAATGTTCCTTTCTCCAGAGATTGCATTGTGGGCATAAAGCTTTCACACTGCCAGGGGATGGTATCTTCCCCAATAAACAGAACTTTCTGTTTCAAAGGGATGCCCTTAATGAACGTTTGAACACCTAACTTTGCATCTCCTGTGAAAACGGATTTAAAAGAGACTGAGAGCCTGCTCTAGGATTAGAGAAAGCATTTTCCTTTCTCTTGTTCTTCTGTTGTCTGGACCCAGAAGTGAAAGTTAGCTTTCAGGAGCTAGTTAGCTCCTGAGTAGGGTGAAAAGCAAGTGAAGCAAACTATGAGACAAATTCATATTTTAGAACTTAGCTTTCCTAAGGAAAGGTGACGAAGGTCAGTGAATAATTTAAAAAAAATAATTCATATTAGAATATCACAAAATACTATGAGAGGTAAAGTGCTTTGAAAGTGTTTTCCTAAGCTCTCTAGTTAGAGTAAAGACTTGGTGGATTGGTTGGTTTGCTTGTTTTCTCTAGGAGGGAAGAACTAACCAATTTGCATCATTTGTGCTCAGAAAGACTTGGTAACAAGACCAGAGTGTGGACTCATTTCCTAATTATTCTGACAGAAAATTGGAATTCTTCTGAGTTCCATGTGAAGGAAATTTGGCCTTGGGATCCTACAGACACATCCTATAGACACATATTTGCAACTAGCTTGGAGGATCTTCAAGAAAATTAATGAAGACCCCTATTTAAACTCAAGATGAATGCCCAAGTGAGTGCCAAATGCCCAAGTGCATATTTTTTCCACTGCAAAAGAGTATTTGAGATTTAAGTGAGCAACTACTTCACACATGGAAGTTATAGACAGAAGATTCTTTTGGAAGGCTGTTGCAAAACAAACAGCATATGGATTGTGCCCTTTGTCACCCTTGTTCTTGAAGTGACTGCTTGACATTGACAGTTACAGTGGCCCAGGGACATAAGGTCTCTCAGAGTCTGTCACCTTGTGTTAAATTGAGGTTCCAGTCACTCTACAAATCTAAGCTCTCCTTTTTGGGGAAGTGTAAGTGAAAATTAACTTAATTCTGCATGGACATTTCTGGAATCTTTAGATCTTTGAGAATAAATTTTAGATCTTTCTAAAGAGAGAGTAAATCTAAAGAGAGAATAAATCTTTAGATCTTTGAGAATAGATTTCATACTATGAAATCTATGTGCTGTCATTAATTATTGAGGGAGAGGACATTCAAGTACTTTTGTGTCTAGGATCATTCTTGAAGCACAGATGGTTGGTGCAAATTTTGTGAAAAGCTTTAGATTACACTGGATTTTGTCTATTTGTGTAGCATATCTTCAAAAAATATCAGAATATTTTTCATATAATTTCATCATTTATAGCCAAATCTCCTCCTCAGTTATTTACTGTACTAAGCTCAGTGTTCTGACCTAGCTCCTTCACAACCAACCTTGTCTTTAACAATCGATGTGATTTTTCTAAGTTCATACTTAGGAGGACAATAACATTGCATAGTTTTATGGGAAAAATCAGTGCTAATGAGAGAACTGAACTGAGAAGATGCCAGAGGCAACTAATGCTGGAAATGATTTCGCTTACTTTATTCGTCTTTGAATTCATACTGAAACTCAAAACCAGATTGAGCTGCTTGAAATTCTTCATCATATGGGATTTCTGTGTGCATGTAAAAATATCTGAGAACTTCAGGAGCAGAGAGTCTATTATCCACTACTTCTGTAATGGAGAAATGGGAAAGAAGAAAAAAATAGGTGAGGTTGCATTTTGCAGACTTTTTGTGAGTGAGCCACCTGCTTAGAGGAAAACATCTCAACTACGGTCACTGAGTAATGAGCTGATGAGCAAACCCAGCTTCTTCTGGTAACTGGTTGCTTTTCCAGGATAAGATATATTTTGACCAAAATAACTCCTTTATGTTTGTTTGTTTGCTGTTATTGTTTTTTTAAAATGTGCACCTTTCAGTAGATAAAGCCAAACTTGAAAGAGCCCACAGAACAGAAGCAGGAGAGTCAATTGCTAAGCAATACCTGTTTGTTTTCTGCTTCAACCTGTGGCCATTTTTGAATCTGTTCTATCCAAATCTTAGCCTAGACATTGTAAGATGGTGGGGAGGCTCGGGACATTCCCCACTGAGGTATTTGTCTAATGGTTATAAAAAGGTTTTAGAGTGTCTTGAGTCTCAACCATGTGATGTTTGTGAAGATACAACTTGCTGAAATGACAAGTGTGAGGTGGGGTAAGGAGAACGCTTGAGGCTCGTTTTATTATCCCTGAGAGTCGAGTAGAAGAGAAGCAGGTCTGCATCTTAGTTATGTTCCGGGGTAGGATTAAACCTGGTGTGGGAGAGTAAGGAGGCAACTGCTTTTCTTTTCCCAGTGCAAAAATCAGGCGACCTGATTATCATGCCCGCTACCCCAGGCAGGGCCGGCTGCTCCGTGGGTGCCCGCAGGAGCGGCAGTGCAGAGCAGTGCAGGGCAGCGCTGGGTGCTGTGATGCGGGGTGGTGTGGGGCAGTGATGGGTGCTGCGGGGTGGGGTGGTGGAGGGCAGTGCAGGATGGTGCTGGGTGCAGCGGTGCAGGGCAGTGAAGGGTGCTGTGGGGTGGTGCAGGGCGGCGCGGGGCAGTGATGGGTGCTGGGCAGCATAGGGCAGTGATGGGTGCTGTGGGGCAGTGATGGGGGCTGGGTGCTGCAGGGTGGTGCATGGCAGTGATGGGTGCTGGGTGCTGTGGGGCAGTGCGGAGTGGGGCGATGCCCCCGGGCTGCCCAGGGGCCGTGCGGGAACCTCGCGGCTGGCTGTGCTCTGGCAGGAGCAAGCGCTTTTCCTACCTTTTTTCCTTGGAGATCGACCGCCTTCAGTGTGACCTTGGCTTGTGGCTCAAATTCCCAGACTTGTCTTTATCATAGTTTTAATTCTGTACTGGAACCAAAATTATGTCCTACTTAAAGTAGGGTGGGGTTTTGGTGACCTTTTTTAAATAAATATTTCTCTTTTTTATTGTTCATGATTTTAGGCTTTCTGAAATCATTCTAAGGTGCTATTTCAATGTAGTCAATCTAAATTTAAACCTGTGCTTCTCTGGTGAGACACAACATGTATGAAAACATTACAGCTTTCTTAAGCTCTTCCCACCCCCTGCCTTCCTTTAGATGTAGAGAAGGGTTTTTCTCCTCTGCCCCTCAGCTGTTCTTTTGTTCTGTTTGGTTGGTTTTTACTTATAAAAGGAGGGGGAAGAAACAACCTGCTGAGCACATGTTATAAAACCTCTGCCAGATGCATGAAATAGTCAAGATTGAGAATAGGCGCAAAGGAAGAAATCCTTTAAACTTTTGAAACTGCTAAAATTATCCTTAAAGAGACTTCTCACAGTGTGTGACTACAGACTTCTGCTTAAACATCTTAACCCTAGCTAGTGCTGGTTTTAAGGCAGTTTGGAAGGGGACTAGGAAAGGTGGCAAAGTGTTGCCCTTGTTTCATGGCCTGGAGCATGTGTTGGGCTGGATGATATGAGCAAATCCACTCTTTAGGTTCTGATTTTTCATTTTCCTTAATATTTTTCTTGCAATTACGCATATTCTTTTTGTACGGTAGCTTTATTGCCAGCATCAATAAAAGATAAAAATTGCTCATTTTAGATGATGACTGTTTCTTGTAAACTGTAGTGACAGTTTTAGGGAACAGGAACCCAGACGTCAGTCTTCAGGGTATGGCCAGCTGTGAGGCAGCTGCATCAGGGTCTTGCTCCGGCAGTGCTGCCTGCAGTGCTGCCTGCGCAGCAGTCGGGCTTCAGGAGAGGCAGGCTGCACGGCGCAGCCCAGTCCCAGCCTGTGACTCTGGTCCCTGGCCTACAGGGCTCGCTGAGGCCAACACCAACCCTCCAGGAAAAGGGCTTGAGTTCCGGAGTTCACCGCTTTTTATAGAAGTGGAAATAAGGTGCCCTCCCCTGCCCCCAGGCTTGATTCTTGGAAAGAGGAGATGTGTGCACTGCTTGGCACACCAAAATCGGGGCTGTGGATTACAGCCAGGCCAGGAGTCAAAGCTCCCAGGAAAATGAGCTCACATCTCTTGTTAATTATGTTTCCCACTGCTTGGCTTTTAACGACTTCCCACTTGGAGCGTGAGTCTCTTGCCTTATCTCTAATGCTCCTTGTGCATCGTATGCTCGCTGTGTGTCTAGCTCTGAATTTTCTGTTCTGCTCTTTGACCAAGATTTTAAAAATCAGACATTTAGACGTTCCCATTTAGACATGCCTAATTTAAGACAGCTAATTCCTTTGCCAGGTTATTTTTTAAGTCCTTCTATGGATTTGGGCCCAGACATTTTAAGTTTTGGACTTCTGATGCTTGGTGTTAGAATACTCTTAGTCACTCTGTAGATTTAGTAGCAGTAAATTATCTTGAGAGGTTTATGGGAGAGCAAGAAATTGAGTCTGCATCCAAGGCTAGGACTCTAATCAAGGACTCTTTCCTGTGGCATATATTTTTCTAAATTGCTCTGCTGTTTGATTGATGGGTGTCAGCACATTGCTTTGCAATTAAGCATGGTTCTTACTGTTGTGTTTCTGAAACTAGGATTTCTGAAACTAGGGTACAACCAAGTTGGTTCCATCAGTAGTCTATTAGGATAAAAAAAAAATCAATACAGTGACATGACAGTATTTATGTACAAGATCACCCAGTTTATTTTCATGTTTGTAATGATCAACCAGTGCCCTACCAAAGTCATTTTCACCTCTGTCAGGGTGCAGATTCTTTTTAAAGCTGATCAAATCTAACTGAGGGTCTAATCCCCCCCTGACCTCCCAGGGACCTGCAGCTTCAGCCCCCTTTGCACTTGCACAGCATGCAGGTGAGTCACATTGATTTCTCTTGTGGAGAATTAACTAACAAAAGTTAGTTACGGGATCCAGGGTTTCACTGGATCATCAAGCTTATCCCATTTGCCCTGCAGCCGTGTGTTCATGACCTCTGGTGGGAGGCAGAATGGAAACATGCTTTTGGCAGCAGCATGTGATTAGACTTGGGTAGGTGTAACTTACTACATCTTCTGCTAGAGGAGGCAGTGATTTAATGTCTGTGTTAAGGTAATATTGATTAATATTGTTATTTTTAGGGTAATATCAAGTAAAATTAGGTCATATTTTAGAATAGCTTTTAGATACCCCACTTATAGATTGGTAGCCCACCAGGCTAAGCATAGTACAAACACATAATAAAAGGACGATCCATGCAGCAGAGCAGTGTTATGATCCTAAGTATAGGTTATAATGCGTGCTAGAGATGTTTGGGGGAAAACAAGCAGGAAGATTCACCAGCAGTGAGTCTAAATGTCTTTCATTCACTATCGATAACTGCATGAGCTGTCTGTTAAGGTTAGACTGTTGAAAGAAAATAGAATAGCACCTGAATAAGTAGTTAAAACAAAGTTTCTGCCTGATTTCACTAAGATTTTAAAAACCTTAGATGATTTCTGTAATTATTTTGGACTGCCTTTGGTTTTGGGGCATTATTTTTCCACATATTCTTGGCATTTTGTCAGTATTATTTGTGACAAATGGCATCTGGTAGACTCTCTTGACTAACCCAGTTCCTCACAGATTTGACTGCTGTAATATACTGCCTTGTTTTGGAAGGAGGATATATTAAATCATTACATAAAGATCCCAAGTAATTTTGAACTTACAGACTTTATTTCTTTTTATGGCAGCTATTGAAGAATGGCCATTTAGTTCTAACTAAATAAGAAAACAAAATGCACTGGTTTAGCCATGTAAACTTAGGTCAACTTTTATAGACTAGTGGCATCTTTATTAGCTAATGATTGAGAGATGCACAGAACAGTAAATATTATGAAGACCATTATTGCTAAACTGATCTTTAACTTGTTGCAGTACATCAAGTACCGTATATTTAGGGAGGAATATAAGATGCTGAACTTTCTGAAATCTTAACAGTTATGACTGGAAAAACACATTAAAGTGGATTTTACAATGTTTTCTTTTCTACAGATCCCCGTAGAATCTGTAATAGAAGAATAGTAGAATTTGTAATTGAAGAATTTAAATGTTTTGAAATAAAATTATGAATGAATACAAGTCAGGAAAAAGTAATGTATGCTGAAAAGATCACAGACTCACAGAGTGGATGAGGTTGGATGGGACCCCAGGAGATCATCTAGTCCAACACTCCTGCCCAAAGCAGGGTCACCTAGACCAGGTTGTCCACAACCTACCTGTGCAGCCTATTCCTATATTTGACCACCCTCACAGTAAAAATGTTTTCTTATGGCAAAACAGGATTTTCCCCACATTTCAGTTTGTGCCCACTGCCTCTTGTCCTGTCACTGGGCACCGCTGAGAAGTCTGGCTTCATCCTCTTTACTCCCCAGCAGGTATTTACACACATTGATAAGATCCCCCTGAGCCTTCTCTTCTCCAGACTGAGCAGCCCCAGCTCTCAGCTTCTCCACATATGGCAGATGTTCCAGTCCCTTAATGATGTTCATGGGCACTTGCTCCAGTATGCCTGTGTTTCTCTTATACTGGGGAGCCCAGACCTGGACCCAGCTCCCCAGGTGTGTCTCACAGAGCTGAGTAGAGGGGAAGGATCACCTCCCTCGACCTGCTGGTACCACTCTGCCCTGTGCAGCCCAGGAGGCTGTTGGCCTTCTTTGCCATGAGGGCACATTTCTAGCTCATGGTCAATTTGGTGTTCACCAGGACCCCCGGATCATCCTCTGCCAAGTTGCTTTCCAGCCAGTCATCCCCCAGCCTGCACTGGTGCATGGGCCAGGTAATACGGTCTGGTAAAATAAACATGAAACCATGGATTAAATGTAGCTACATATGCTATTACTTCTAATAATAGTTTATGCAATAAGAAAATGGTCAGCAAAATTTCTGTAGGAAAAAAAAGGATAAATTTGGAAAGGCCTCTTCAACTGAAATTTGTGGTTCCTGCAGATAACAGTCCATAGGACACAAATAGCAGCACAGAGGACTCAGAGGGGCTTTTCTTGTGTAGTAAGAGGTACTGTGTTGGCTTTTTTACTTTTTTTTTTTTTTTTCCTGTCAATAGGACATCAGTTCCACATAAACAGGTTCCAGCTACATGAATCTAAAATAAATCTTCATCTTCCCTTGTCCTCTCACTTCTGTCCCTTACAAAATATGGTTATTTTCTGTGCATATAAAAATATATATACACATGATTTAGTTTCAGTTTTGTTTTTAAGGTAGTTTTTATTTCAGTACTTGTGCCACAATGCATATTTCATAAACTAAAGTCGTGGAAGCTGCAGTCATTAATAGCATAGGGAATGGTAAGATTCTTTTTAACCCTTTTATTTACCACAGTGTGCATGTATTATTGCCTTTCCCTTATGCCTCCACATCCCTTCCTGGAAAGAAAGGTTGGTAAGGTTGCAGAGACAGGTCAAGCCCAGTTTTCAGAAGATAAAGATTTTTTTTCTCCTTGCCAAGCATGGGAGTCTCAGCAGCTGGGCCTCCAGCTTTCCATCAGAATCCTTTGGCAATGTCTAAATCACAGCTTGCCCATCTCTTTCATTCTAAGTCTTCTTTTAATTTCTTTTCTTTTATGTTCAAAAGTCTCAAGACTAAAGTCCAGATCCTCAGCTGTGTTTTTCTGGGAGTGCAGAGTGATTTTTAAGCCCAGACATTTGGAATTCTGCAAATTGCCATGTGGACATAAGAGAAACATCAAAAACAATGGGGGGAACATCTTGTTCAGATAAGAGTCACGGGGAAAACTGACTCCTGCCTTTGTTTTCTAGTTTGCGGTTTAGACTACCTGTAAACAGTAGTCCTTTGCCTGCCCTCTCCAAACCAAGGATGGCAACCAGGCACAAGCACAGAGTGAAAATACCAGTAATGCAATTTCATTCCACATTCTGCAAACTGGAACTTGTAGGTGATTATTTTTATTGAAGTCTTGTTTATAACATTTCTTAAGGTCTTTGATTTGTTAGAAATTCAATGAGAAGGTGAACAAGTGAGTAGATGAGGGAAGGGATTATTGATATTAGAATGTAGCCTGCTTTTCGATGGGTTTACTGCCCAATAAGGTGTGAGGCTGGACAGATGCCAGGGAAGAGACACATCTTTGCTTCTTTATTTTGTATCCTATTACATATATAAAATGCTTGAATATTAATGGGAACAGAGACTATGGTATTTTCTAGATACCTAGTTCACTAGACATCTCTCACTCCTTCCCTGCTCAAATGTTATGGAAGAGCTTCAGTAGTTGAAGTTGTGGAGTTCAGGAATGTGATCTCTGTGCTAGAAGTAGTTGGTCTTTTTGATTGCCACTTGAGATGGCTGAAGGACTAGTTATTCTAATTTTCACCTACAGCTACCTCACTTACAATTTCAGGGTAACTAGACATAGCCAAAGTGATAGATAATCTCATCTAGGCTCCCTTTCCCACGAAAGGTGGGACTAGATGATCTTTCAAGGTCCTTTCCAAGCTGGGCTGTACTATGATTCTGTGATTCTATGATTTTTATCTAGGCAGAGTTGAAAGACTAAAATAATAAGTCTGTCATGTATATTTATGTCCCAAAGTTATGGAACAAAACGTTTAAACATACATTTCTATTTGTTTTTTATTCCATGTTGTAAAATTTGATCATGTTTTCCAAGTTCCCTTGCATACAGCCAAATGAGATTCTTTCATGTAAGCAATGTAGTATTTTTTTAGGCAATCTTCAGTAATGGAGAAGGAGATTAGTTATTTAAGCTCGCAACAGAGACAACATTAACTTGGTTCCTAATCAGGATTTCTCACAGCTAGAATCTGGATACTTTTGCAACTATTTGATGCAAACGTGCTTAGAGTTCCACTGGAAAAAAGGCCATCAAAAGCATTAACCTAAGATACTGTGAAAGTCTGTAACAGAATCTGTGAAGGCATCTGTTATGTGAGCCTGTACATCATTCTAACTCATTTTCCCGGGTACCAGATTTCACTAAGATGTTTAAATAAATCAGTACTTTTTACTTTTGTGATGTTCTAGTAGGTCAATAAATGTACTTTGAATATACAAGTTTCAGTGGAAGTAAAGATTTTTAAATTAAATTAGACTTAGAATACACTAATATGCTAGTGATGTGCACCGAGGAACTTTCCTGTGGAAATAGAGAAATATTATCATTCTTTTGTGATGGTCGCTATTATCCATGTTAGCTGGTTTATGTAAATCCTCCCTAAGACTGTCCTAATAAAGTTCCACTGCCAGTATATTTCTTCTAAAATAGATCCCATATGCAGTGCTTAAGGAGGTAGGAAGTGGACACCCTGATGAAACAATAGACCTTTAATTCCCTCTGAGTTCTTACAAGTCTTATTGGATTATTATTTGCATAACTGCATGTAAGAACCTGAGGTAGGTGAGAGAGAAGGAAGGAGAGGAAGACATTACTTCCTCCTCTCTGGTACAGACTGACCTTATATAGCCATTAAGACAAAGTGCTTAAATGTGTTTCATTACAAGTAAGATAAAGGCCACTGGATAAAATTAGCTGCTTCATGTCTTTCCTGCCATTGGTTTCTATCACCTGGCAGCAGTTGACTAGAGTATCCCTGATACTCATCTTACATGATTCAAGGTGATGTTCTGGGGCTTTCCAGAACAGTCCACCCAGACGGGATTTTTAGTTATGCACTTAGAAAATAAGTAAGTATCATTAGGAAATCTGTGTCTGGGAAAGCCTGAAAGTAAAATGTCCTGAATATGCGAAACACGGTGGTGAGCATCCTCCTGAAACAGGAACAGCTTTGTTCCCCATGGATGGTCTCCATTCCGGTAACATTTCAGAGCTGCAATTGCCAGTGTCTGGATCGTCAGGCTGATATAAAAAAATGTGGTAGGCTATTGTGGGTGAGGCTTCTCAGGTTTTATCCCCTGTTCTGCCAATTTGTTTTGGTGGGAAGATGAAGGTCTAAACCAAGCATGAATTAGTGTGGAATAACTCAGAAATATGGCCCATCAGAGTATGTACTAGCCCTGAGCTTCCAAAGTGTCAGTAACAAATACCAAAAATTAAATAGAACTGAAAAGTCTTGATAATTCAGGCTAAGAAGTCTGCTGAATTCTGGACAAACCTGGATGGGAGTGAGGGCTGACTGCCACTGCCATCAACAGAGCTCTGAGAAAGAGCTATCTGCTTCATCTCATGATACTTGGAATTGTAATATTTTATATTAGTGCTTGCTATGAAGTAGATGGTAACCCTGAAAATGTGTTTGGTTTATACAATACATTATTTTCAATCTCAACATAGAGGTTGATATTTTCTACCTGTATTCTTACATAGGAGAAGTAAAAAAAGAAAAAAACCAAAACCAAAACCAAAACCAAAACCAAGCCACCTTCTTAATTTAAAATAAACATTTTCTTTCAAATGCTTGAATGTAATACTACTCTAAAAATTTTCTGGTTTAGTTCAAAAAAATGAGTTTTTATTGTATGCCTTCGTGGCACTTTTAGCAGAAAGTCTACTTAGAAATAGTGTCATCCTGAATAATTCATAGCTAAGCCTGTACTTAATGAACCATAGTTACCAGGAAACAACAGTTAATTGGTCAAGTATATAGCATACATGCTGTACATGTTTGAATATTTAGACATCAGTCAAAGCTGGAGATAAGTCTCAGGGAAAAAACCAATCATCTGTAGCATTTCTGGCGTAGTATGGAGTGCAAACTAAGAAAAAAAAATCCAAAAGGAATCATATTGCAGAATTCAGATAGCTGGGCTTTGCTCTCAGAAAAATAAACATCCTCAAATAACCATTGTTTTCTACCAGGAGTCACTTTATCTTTTCTTTAATCTTATTTCCTAAAATGTTTGACATTGTTTTCCAAACAGGCACAATGGATATATCTTTATCTACAAATACAGTTAATGGTGGAGATTTTGAAAAATGCTGTCAGAGATTTAAAAGTCTACATGGCCTTGATTTGAGCTTCTTTCTTTATGCATCTGCAAAACTTTTCCTTGAGCCCTTTGAGAATCACGACATGCAACTTTCCCACATTGTGCTCGAGTGTGGCTTCCTTCTTTTATTTGCTCATCTTGGCCCTTATTCATACCATGAGCTGGTGATGTAAAATTGAGCTTCTGCTAATTTACACCAGATATGTTGCCTTCAGTATTTTGTGAGGTTGTAACTGGATATTTTGTTTCTCCTTTTACTTCCAATTAAGTCACTTAAAAATATGTAGTTTGCTTAATTTTATTATTATCATGCCATAAAAAGTAAAATACGTTGAAATACAAGATTCAGTTCCAGTATGACAGCTTCTGCAATGTGCAAGAAAATGATCTGTATGGCCTGCTTGCTGAAGTATATAGTGATACTTTCAGAAGCTGTTTAGACTTACTGAGTATATTGAATACATTCCTCTTTACAGAAGTTTAGCCATAGAGCACTATTTTTCTGGAGAGTACAGTGGAAACATTATGCAACAGAAAAAAAACAAACAAACGAACAAACAAACCAAACAACAAACAAACAAGCTTCATTGGCTGACCATTCAGGTGTCTGTCAGGCAAGGTATCTCAGCTGAACAACTGCATATCTGAACAACTTACAGAATTAACATGGGTTTATTTATTTAATTTTTTAAAAATTTCAGAATGACTTCTTATGTCATTCGCAAAGTGCATAACATTTAGTGTTAATGTTGAGACCGTAAACCAAAATTAAAGTGTGTGCAAAATTCGTATGCGTAGTCATGCCTGAGCTTTCTAAGAAGGTTTGATAAAACAGCACAATTATATGTGTAATTTATGCTAATGGTTTGACCCAGGAGTTACCTCATGCTTCTGTGAATATTAACAAGAGTCCTATCACAAATGCATCTTTGATGCTTGTAAAAAACCCTATTTTTGTAGCAACTAATGAAGCTTTCTAATCAATAGGCTTTTTCCTTCAGACCATCCTTCTCCCAGCCAGTATCTTTAAAATATTGGGAAGGATGTATACTAAATGAGTTGCAGTTTCCTCCTGTGAAAATGTAATTGAATCCTATAAAGGTGATCTAAGGCCAATTGAATAATCAAGGGAAAAGGTCTTGATGAATAATTGGGCATACTTTACTGTATCTCAAACCTTCACTGCAGAGTGAAGAAAGCTGCTTCTTGTTAGAAGGATTGGAGATAAACTTTATCCAGGATGCAAACCAAGAAGTTTTGCTGTCCAAATGCAGGAAGCCAGACACCTTAATCATGTGGGTACTGTAACTCTTCTCTCTGAGGTGTGGAGACCAGATGCTCTTCTGTTAGCACACATTATTTCCAAGAATGTCAAAAAGAAACATGCCTATTCACATCTTTCATAAAACCGCTCACTACAGCGTAAGTAATTCTGGTATTAGATGTGCGAGAGTTTCCGAAGAATGGAGAACATTTTTTGTGTTTGAGGCTATCAGTACAGAGTCATGAGGTCTTGCTTTTCAAGAGAAATAGGCAGCCCCTGAGAGATGGGAAGGACCATATATATATATATGGTATACAGCCATGGAAGGACTTCCATGGTATACAGCCATGGAAGGACTGCTTGCATGTTACAGCTTTTTCCAGCTTTGAAAAACCATGTGTATTTAACTAAGAAGAGTGCCTACAGCTGAACAACCTCTGATAAGAACACTCTGTTTTCTCACCTTCAGCTGAATTAGTTGTGTAGGCTTTGCATAATAATACTTTAATTGGCCTTATCATGATTCTTTTTCAGTCTTAAAGAAAGTTTCAGTATTGGCAAGATATGATTATGCAAGACAGTATTTAACCAGTTATGGAATACACGTTAGTAGCATCCTTAATCTTTACTGAAGCTAATGGTTTTCAGTGCTGGTCTTTATCCTAGTCATCTTTTGAGAGCAATTTCAAAATCAGTACATCAGGAAAAAGAGTATGAGACAGCCATGGTTTCTTATTGTTGTCCTTTCTACCCGTAGGTTTTATGGTTGCAGATAACAAAACATTTTCTATAACTTTCTTGACCTTCCATAAGATCTCTCAGAGGATAGAGTATTCTGATCAAGGCTGGTTGTTCTAACTTCCTACAGGACATGTCAAAGCAACCCGTGAGTTACATGGAGGGGTTGCTTTAATGGGTCAGGGTAAATGATCCAATAAAGGTTCTGCATTATTCCAGGATATACTGAGTTAGTTCCATAAACTTTAATTCTTTCCATTACTAATGACATGGAAAAGTAAAATAAACACATCCACTAACAGGAATTGTTTCCTAACACATATGATAAAACCCTGTTTTTTAAAACACTGTCAACTTTCTATTCCACTTTTGTTCCATTGCAGAAAGGAACAGGCCCCAGCTTTGCTATCATTTGTGTTAACGCAAATATTTTAATCAATGTAGCCTATCTACAAGCAAATACTTCTTGGGTTGGCACTAGATGATCTTCAAGGTCCTGTCCAACCCTAACCATTCTATGATTCTATGATCCTTATACTTAGCACAGGTATGTGATGTGACGTTGAACGTGTGTAGTAAAATACCTATTGTATCTATAATACCATTACAAGGTCTACTTATTCATATGGTAGAAGTACTGCTACTCTGAGAACAAAAACTATAAATGTTTTGCCACTGCAATTACTTTTACTTCTTTGCTGCAGAGAAGGGAATATTGGTCAGCATTATCATTCTCTCCTGCTTTGTAATGGATTTGCTTTTAACTTGTTTTTCTAAAACCTTATATTCAAGGGACGATGACTAGAGAGTAGCACATTGTGAAATCAGAGAAATTAATAGTATGGTTAGAAGTTCAATCTCTTCTACAACCTCTGGGCATTTTTTCCCCTGAGTCAGACTCAGCTGACAGTGAATAATGTTTTTCTAAATGATTTCTTCCATTACTGATGGAACAAATTATGCCTTGATTGCACGACAGTTGGGAAGTGGCATGATTATGGCTAAGTACCAAAATAAAGGAAAAAATAGGGGGCAGTGGAAAGGTAAGGGAAGGACTGCATGGTTCTTTGAAGAATAACTTTTCAGAGTTAATACTTCAAATAAGTCCCCCTGCTAACCTGTATGTTTGTATAACTTGAAATTTTATGAGACAGTGCTAATATATATGATGTTTGGGGGAAATAATGTTTTTACATCTTGAACCAGTCTATATTGGAAGTGATGAAAAATAATTGCAAAATAATTGTAAACCTTTCCCATATGCCAAGTCATTGGTCATACTTTCCTGAGTGTTTAATGTCAGCTCTACTCCTGAAAGAAAAGCCCAGTGCATGGTCCACCCCCTGCTCCTTGTTCCTATGTGTGTGCCAGCCAGAGCCCCGGGTTGGCACAAAACTTTAAGCAGTAAATAGTGCTGGAGAGTTTCTCCAGGTTAAAACCAACCTGGTGGGACTGTTTCTTTCAGTGGCAGGTCCAGGTTAAACTGGTGTAAAGTGTTCTCTACTGCAACGACTTTACTAAGCCACTAATATGAGTTAAAATAGTTAAGAAAAGAATATGCAAGAATGCTTTCGATATACAGGTCCTATGATAAGTCCTGGTTTGTAGAAGCCTTTTTACAAATATTTTGACTGGAATTTGTCTTTACTGATTTGCTACATAAGCAATGAAAAAAATGAAGCCTTTCCCCAGCCCCTGTAAAAATGTCAAGAACAGGTTAGCAAATACGGTAAACAGCTCATGCACTCTACTTTTCTTTCTCTCAGCAGGTTGTCAGTATTGAGGACTGTTGGGGAGGAAGTTTCTCTAGGTAGTCATAAATATAATAATAAAGCTTCTGATGGCTGCCCTCTCTGACATAGAAATGTTGCTCTTTGCTCCATTTTGGTGACAGAGAAATAAAAGGGAAGAAAGCGAAGGGCCCTAGTAACCCATTTCCTAAAACCATCAAGCTGATAAAAACCCATATCATGTGCACTTCTTTTCCCCTCATACTTGTCCACAAGGGTGAAGCCTATGATGCCTCTTTCTTTCTTTTTTGGTCCCTTTACTGAAGAAGAGCAGGTCCATGGCGTGGTGGCAGCTTTTAGCAGTAGTATAAATTCTGCATCAATTTCTTGTATGAAGAAGCAGGGGGTTTCCATAACTGTCCACCTGTTTTTCTTCTTGCTTGACAAGCTTAGAGAAATAATCAAACTTACTTTTTTTATTCTGAGAGTGCGTCAGTTCTGTCCTTGATTATGGATTCAGTTATGTGTATGAAATTATGTTTAACCTTCTCTCAGATGCCAGCAATAAAGGGGGACCAGGTTCAGGCTTGCTAGAGCATAAATCCAGGTGGTAGAAGAGCTTTCCCAAAGCTGCCTGTGCTCACTTTTGGTTTTTGGAAACCAAAACACCACCTCTTTGAATGTATTCTTGGCCTCAGTTTCATTTGCACATAATCATGTATTCATGCTTGAAAAAGGAAATGAAGAAACTTTTTATTTGTGGGGGGCGGGGTGGGGGGGAAGGTCAAAGAAAGTGGAATATGAGGAAATACGTCAACCAAATATATAATTAAAAAACCCAAAATTTCACCTACATTCAGGAAACCATCTTGCTTCATAGATGCAACAACTAAATTCATTGGTCTCATTGAATCATACAATAATAGAAATCTCTTTGGCAGGTTTTCAGCAGGTCATTGGCAATTAAAGGCAGCATCCCACTCTTTC
>KL285406.1:57357-79508 GCA_000699545.1 Podiceps cristatus
ACCGGGACAGGCTCAAATGGTGGGCCCATGTGAACTTCATGAGGTTCATCAAGACAGATCCTGCACTTGGGTCAGGGCAGCCCCCAGTATCAATACAGGCTGGGGGATGAAGGGACTGAGAGCAGCCCTGCTGAGAGGGACTTGGGGGTACTGGTGGATGAAAAGCTGGACATGTGCAGGCAATGTGCGCTCGCAGTAGAGAAGGTCAACTGTACCCTGGGCTGCATCAAGAGCAGCGTGGCCAGCAGGTCGAGGGAGGGGATTCTGCCCCTCTGCTCCACTCTGGTGAGACCCACCTGGAGTCCTGCGTCCTGCTCTGGGGCCTCAGCACAGGAGAGACATGGAGCTGTTGGAGCGGGTCCAGAGGAGGGACACAAAGACGATCTGAGGGCTGGAGCAGCTCTGCTGTGAGGACAGGCTGAGAGAGTTGGGCTTGTTCAGCCTGGAGAAGAGACGGGGAGACCTGATTGCAGTCTTTCAGAAAGATGAGTACAAACTTTTTAGTAGGGCCTTTTGTACAAGGACAAGAGGTAATAGTTTTAAACTAAGAGAGGGGAGATTTAGACCAGACATAAGGAAGAAATTTTTTTTACAATGAGGGTGGTGAAACACTGGAACTGATTGCCCAGAGAGGTGGTAGAAGCCCCACGCCTGGAAACATTCAAGGTCGAGTTGGACTGTTCTGAGCAACCTGATCTAGTTGATGTCCTTCATCATTGCAGGGGGGTTGGCCTAGATGACCTTTACAGGTCCCTTCCAACCCGAACCATTCTATGGTTCTATACTGTATCTCCTGCTAATAATCTCCAAGTATGAAGGTCTTTCAGGCTTTCTTATAAAGTTCATATTTGTGTGGGACTGTTCATTTGGGTGAAGTTAAAGTAAATTCAGATGCTTTTGCAGAACTCTGGCCTATCACCCCAATTAATACTGTACTGAATACCTACCCTCAGAGCCAGCTGCTTCGCTGAAGCTCCAGTCTGCTGCTCTGTTTTACAGAAGCTTGCAGATTAAATGACTTTATGGCCTCTTGTTTTTTACCCACATTTTTTGAGAAACAGAAGGAGCCTGTTCACCAATGCCTTTGAAACTGGGTATATATCTCAATTTAATAATTATGTTGTTGGAGACAGGAACATTGTTCCCTGGATTTCTTGTGAAATAATATGAACTCTTTAAATCACATCACAAAAACATTAAAAGGATTGCTCATCATTTATAAAGCTTCCAGTACCTGTATGAGATGCTTTTGTTTTCCCCCTCAGTGTTTGGCTCTCTTTGGAATTAAGTTTTCACAAATATATTATTTGCTCACATTTATACATTCTGAAAATACCAAGCCTTGCTGGCCTGCTCTTCCTTGTCCTGCCCCTTGCCCTGGCTGCTTTCGTTGCATTAAGGGAAGACAGTCTTACTACTTCCCTCTCCCCCCTGTATAATATCATCAGATTTTTTTCATGTGAAAACCTAGACACAAAATTCTCTAGGCATAATCACTTCGAAACAAGTAACAAATACGTTAGTAATCAAAAATAAAAGTAGTACAGAGCTTAAAACACTGGTGGGAAAAAAAAAAAAAAAAAGAAGAAATAATTATAATATTTGCTGACCACTTATTTCTTACAGGGACTAACTTATTTTCACTACAGAACAGCTAAACAAGACAAATAAAATCAGTATAATTGTCAGAGTCAGAGTTACTTTCTAATACAGAAACAATTCTTAAGGGGATTTATACAAACATTACTGAAAGTTAATGATGAGAGAACGATGAAGGAATGAAATAGAGATGCTGGCATTAAATTAGTTCATTGCTCAGAAGTACTTTGGATGAGGTTCCCTAACCCACAGCCAGTAGCTTCCCCCCGTACTCAGAATGACACAAGCCTGCCCCTCTGAGGGAGGAAGGATGGGGCTGATATGACAGCTCACCACAATTACTCAATCTTTAAATAACAAACCTACCAACAGTGCTAGCAGCACCACTATTTTTCCCTTGTCTGCTGTGAATAGCTCTTACTGTAACCTGGAATGATCTCTGTATCATTTAAATATTTGTCCTTAATATTAGGATGTTGTCTTCTCTGACTGCACCTGAAAATGAACTGTGAGAACATATATAAAAAATATATGTGTGAATTTGAGCGCCATGGTCTCCAAGATTATCCCCAGCTCACCTTCTTTCACGGTGTTGTACTTCTCCCAGGGTTTGTAAATACAGTAAGTGGAACAGACCAAAGCAGCCATGGCTGTATCACAGCATTTAAACCGTGCTTATTGCCACAGTATGAGTCTAACTAAAATCAGGTTTTCTATTCAGTGCAGGATACTTCTGCCTCACTGTCTTGCTTCTCTCCTGGAAATCTCTCAATGCATCTTTCAACTTTTTTCCCTCTTTCTGCTCCACTCGAGAGTTAATAATGTGTTAATTTTACCAGACGCATGAAGGTGATTTAAAGAAAATTGAGTACCTGCTTTTTATTCTGCAATCATTACCTATTTTTTAAAGCGCTGCTACATATTTGTTAGAAACAAGGATCAGACATCTTATTCTGTAATAGCATCTCATTATCTGTCCTCTGAAATTCCCATTTTAAATTTTCTATCTGAAAGGCAAAGATACTTACCAAATAGTCTTTTTCTTAGCTGGGAGGACTTTTAGCTAATTCTAGAGAAGTAAATTGCCAAAAATTCCTCAGCTACTTTACGCTGCGCTGCAGCAAGTGTGAATTATGGACGCTAAACTGCTGTTATGTTCAGCTTTCTTCCAGAACGTGATGTTTTCTGGGGACAAGCACACAAGTTCAGTAATTTGGGGCAGCTGGCACTGCAGCATACAGAGTTCGATGAAGGGAGAATGACCTGTGGCAGCTCCTGTGTCCCTTACTTGTATCCATGCTCTGCAAAATACCATTGCCAGCTGGCTCAGATAACTTTTAAAATACATAGGATAGTGTGTGATGATCTGTTTCTTTATTTAAGGCAGAGGAATGACGGGTATTGGCCTTCGAGGGCCAGCAAAGCTCTGTAATAAATAGCTGGTGAGAGGAGAGGGCTAACAGGTGTTTTGTGTGCATATGGAGAGCAGCACAAGAAAATGCATCGGCAGTACCTTCTCTTGGAGGGATCAGTTAAAAGACACAGGGTGAACAGCTGTCTCCGGCCCCTGCAGGCTTTTGCTAATTTCTCTGATTGGACTGTCCAGGACTAAATCTGCTCACAGACCTTGGCACAACGCAGCCTTCACCAGAGCAAGACTCTGCTCGCTCTGCCTCTGCTTCTTCACTGGCCAAGGAGGGCAAAGTCCTGTCCGATGGAGGGGCCAGGAGCTCCAGCTCCTCTATTTCTGCTGTTCCCTTTTCATATCTCTGTGGCTGACGATGCCGTTGTGCTCCACTGCTGACACGTACTGTGTAAAGCTGTGACTGAATCACAGGAGGTTGCTTCCCATGTGGTGCCTCAAAGGCTCCAAGACGAAAAGGCTGGAGCAGGGCAGGCTCCGAGGCTGTATTGCTGCCCCTTTATTGAGGCTAGTTTGGGTTTTCCTTCAAAATTTTACATTTTACTAGGAGACAGTGCACAGTCTAATCTTGTTCTGTTGCTTCCACGGCCTTGCTGGACTGCGTTGTATTGCATATAAAAAGCCAAAAAGCTGCATTTGATGCATGATTCCCCTGGCAAGCAAGCTATCTGAAAGCACGGTGCTGCTAGTACCAGAGTTGAATAGATGGTGAAGTTCATGTTGTAAATTATGCTGTTCTACTCAAAACAGAGATTTGGATCAGCATGTGAGGGGAATAGGGAGTTGTTTTAATATTCTGAAATATTCAAAATTTGTAACAATCTGTGAAATGTTGTGCTTCAGGGAGTATAAATATCTTGGGGGGGGATAATAAAAATGTTGGTGGTAAATGTGTTTGAAAATTATGAATTTGAATACAATCTTGTGTGTAATTATTGGAGGTTACCATGTGATTAATGTGATCTTGATGAGGAACTGGGATAGGGGAAAGAAAACAAAGATGCTTCTCCTTACCTCTGTCCATTAATAGAATATTTAGGTATTCTTCTTAGTAGGCTATTTCTATTTCTCTCTTGCTTTCCATAGGAAAATGCTTCAGAGAAAAATTAACAGTATTTGACTTCCCTTTATGTATTGTTTTGCAAAAAATTAACAGATTTTTCCAATACTTGTGACAGTTAACTATTTTGACTACAAAGCTGAAGCACAGTCAAAGCATCACTGTTTCTTTTCTTTGAGAGGAGAATGAGGGGAGAGTTTGTTTCTTTGTTAATAAATTAAGAACAGATTGTGCTTGTTTTCTCATTTCAAATCCCCGAGTCACTACTGGGAATGAAATAGTTTGATAGTACGGGTAATGCTATGGCTTATATTATGTAAGGGAAAAATTGATATTTTTGCAGTGGTTTTCTCCCTTGGGTCGTTGATAGCAAGAGGGCATGGGGTTTGGGTTGGTTTTTTTTTTTTTTTCCTTGCTCGTTTTTATCTGGTATTGATAGAATACGCTCAGCACTGAAATCCATTTCTCCCACGTCACTGCTGTGGGTGTCAGGATGACCCCAATCAGGATTGGCCTGAATAAATCTGTGTCTATTACAGTCATGTCTCCAATTGCACTACTGACATCCTGTAAATAGACATCCATGTAGATTTCTTTCTGTTTTAGTGTTTCTCATTGTTATGATTCATTCCTAGAGTTAAACACCCTTGCTTTAAGAATATGGTCTTGGGTCATTGCATTCACCACTGGTCACCACTCCTACTGAAGACAAGCAGCATCAGTGCCAAATCCTAAGGGATTACCTAGCTGGGCGCACTTGTTATGGGGAGCATTGTGGCGCGAGAGCCACCCCCAGGGTCTCACTGCAAGGTTACGAGGTACTGGAGTATGCTCACAACTTCTAGACGAAGGTCTGAAAGTAGGAGGAGTAGCCACAGAGGTACTAATGACATATTGCAAAAACAGTGCAGCGTGAAAGCTACGGTATGTGTAAGAAATCTACATGAGTATCTACTCCTTGCAACGTCCGGGGTCCTCTGTCGCCAGGGACATGTAAGCGTACTCTGTCACCCTGGCTGCCAAGCTTCACCCGAAACTTCCTCTAATGGACACAGAAGTGTTTCCTTCTTCCAACAGAATGAATTGTGCAAGCGGCAGAGTTTTGTCATGAAACCTTACTGTGTTACAGCAGCCTGTGGTCGTAACAGATAACAGCCCGTAGCACGTTTAGAGGAACAGCTGTAATATTTAGATTCAAATAGTGCTTGATGTCAAATTCTTAAGGGAACAAAATAAAAAAAAAAAAAAGTTGCCAGCTTTTAATATTACCATTTTTTTGTATTTCTCTCTCTTCACAGTGACACTGAACAGTCATGTTGTTTATTTAAAAAGCTGAGAGTGCATATCTGTAAGCAATGAGGATGAACATCTAAGCATCAGCAGTAAGGCCTCCTCTGCAAACTGACTGTTGAAAAAAGAGAAATACTACTCCTTTATGAGTAAGCCTTTTTTCTCCCCAATTCTAGGTTTTCTGGTGATAATGCAGTACGCATTTGTAAGGCAGTAATAACCCCTTATTTAATGGCAGGATATACTTGAAGAAAAAGATAATTTAATATTAATTCATTTCCTAATGAGCTGGATGCCACAGGGAAATTGAGCCTAGAAATGAGAACGATTGATAAGAGACTGTTGTATTTTCTCTACCAAATGAGAAAAAAGAAGACCCAAAAATGAGACTGGTTTAAAAATAGGGTGATTTTGTTAGAAGGCATTTGCTTCCTCCCTCTGCTGTTTATTTTATTTTGGGATGTATTTCACAGTTTGCACCCTCACCTTCTGGAACCTGTACATCTCTTTAAGCCAAATTGTTGATTAGAGCATATTTAGTGCTTTGAGTATTAATACCAAGCTATATTAATAATCTGTATTTCTACTAACATGCAGAAAGTGGTTTAAAAGTATACTAAATCAGATCAAATCTGCTCATTTAAAAATACCATATTTCAAGCACCTCATTGTACAGTATTTTGATCAGTTTTTGTCATCTTAGTATGATTTTGAGGGGGTTTTATTGTTCGTTGTGCTGTTTTCTGAGAGAAGAGAAACATCTGCAGACAACTGTTCAGGGAGAACTGCAAAGCTCTCTGTATACAGACTTTCCTCTGAAGCTCATTGCAGGCTGTTTGGATCCTTCCAGGGTTTGCAGCAGGTTTTGGTTCAATGTGCTAGCCGATAGTATATACCCACGGGGATGTGCATCTCATGCTTTAGTAGTGTTACTTGTATGCTTTGTCAGAAGTTTATTTGTAGTTGATTATTCCTATTGAGCTGACTTTGTATTGCTAAAAGCACCACTGATTTTTGCTGTTCTAAAGCAAATACCTTTTGTGAACAGGTTCGCGACAGACCTTAAAAATACGTTGGCATATGATCAACTGAAGGGCGATGATCGTTGTCAGCACACTGTGGGAGCATGACCGTTCTTCACGCGTGCTCTGTGTGCTTCCTGGTCCAGTTGCATGCTGAGAGGAGGAGGGAGAACCAGGCTGGGGTCCTCTCTGCCTCCCCATTGTCCCACCTGGCACCCAGGCTCTGTGCCTTACAGCCACTCTCTCAGGCCAGAGCCACCCTCACTATTTTTCCTAGGTGGTATGTTGGGCATTTGCTTCTTTCAGACTGATGATGATTATCTAAAGGCAGGTGTGCAGGCATTTATATCTAACAGCGTTAAAATTACTCGTTCAAACCAAAGGTCCACCTAGCTCTGTTTGCCATCACTCAATCACAGGTATTTGGGGAACAATAAAAATAGGGTGGGAAGGTAGAGATACTTTTTCCAGAAAGTCATTTTCGAGTGACAGGTAGTTTAAGTGCTTCTAGAGTCAGAGGCAGTTTATTTGCATTTAATTTGACTTGGGATTTTTGCCTGAGATCTGGTCAAATCAGTTTTGCAGTCTGTTTATGCCTTGGTTCATCTACAGTATCCAGTGAGAAAGAGCTTGACCATTGAATTTTCTTTCTTTCATACCTTCCCTTCCCAGCTTCTTTTGGTGTCATAGTTCTTGTACACTTTCTCGCTTCTTACCTTCTCCATGGCACTTCTGAGTTTTCTGTAAACTCTTATGGTCCTCACCCACAACAGTATTGTTGCCAAGGCTGAGAAATACTTGTTTATGTAACACTTCAAAGTAAAAATTAAAATGATGAAAGTTTTCTAGTAATTTCCAATATCTTCAACAGAAATTAATCTCAACTTTCCTCCCAGATCCAAAATACATTGTGGGAATGGAAGCAACCAATGACTGAGTTTGGGGATATTTTTTCTTTTCCTTTCCTATATCAACTGTTTGCTGGATCTGAATAATGCTTTTCTTCACCTTCTTAAAAGAAAAAATATAAACACCACTCCACCCCTCAAAAAAAAAAAAAAAGGAAAACTAGCTGTCCATGCTAAGCAGATCTTTTTAAATCTTCCCTACATATGGCCTAGATTTTTGGCTATATCATTAGGAAACAATAGAGGATTAGCTTTCCTTTTATGAGTGTACATGGATGAGTGTGCATGTGTAAGAATAATTTATTTCAGCAGTTGCTATGGAAAACAATATTGTGTGGTGAATCATACTTTGACTTTTGTTGAGTAATGTCATTCTGCTTATTTTACAGTAATTTTAATTACAAATATTTGTCGCAAATTAAAATGTTAAGGAGTGGGATGTATGCTTAAAGTCTGAATCCACTTTAAAGGTGATGCTTTTTTGTAGTTTATTGCATGATGTGTGGCATTTTTAATGTCCCTCTGTATAACAAAAGATATAAATTTTTTTCTAGTAAAACTGGTATGTATGAAGAGTTGGAAGGGGTAGTTTCTCTGCCCATAGGACATGTCTCAATTTAAATGCATTCTGTTCTGCAGTAGGACTGAATGTTTGGAGATGAGCTGATGGGCATGTGCATCTGTCATGGAATAGCTAATCATCCAGTTAAGACGTAACTGCATTTTTTTGCCATATTACTATATGGAGTAATTGGACAAAAAAGAGCCTAATAATCAACATTCACTAGGGTATGGACACCAAGGTTAAAAAGTACCTCCTCTTAAGTTTTGCAGCAAGTGGATCTTATACAGGGTTCCCATATTCCAAGTGTTGTCCTTGCTGAGGATGCTATTTAAGTGTTATTTCTCTAGGCTTTCTTTTTCTCCTTTTTTTCTTTCCTCTTCCCACCTCAAAAATATAAAAAAGAAAATCCATTCTTGTGAAAAGTGACAGATATGTTCCAGCCAAATGTTTGGATTTGGCAAATCATTATTTTGATGTCTTTTCACATCTGCACGCTCTCGTGCACTATCTCTTTTTTTTTTTTTTTTTTTTTTTTTTTAACGAAGAAGGCAGTATCACCCTGCACTGCATGGCAGAATTGCTGATGAGCTGCTCTTAAATCATTAAGTGAAATATGCAAGAAGTGGGAGAAAGCTCCTAATTTCAATTAACATGTTAGAGCAGGAATCAAAATAGTCTAAATAAAAATAACAATGAGGAATGGAGACTTGTCCTAGCAGACCAGTATTTAGCAAGTCACTTTATAGTAAATAAATATTTAAGGCTTCATTAGTTATTTTGTTAATTCCCCATCAACTCCCTCTCATGATCTTACTATGAAATCTGATTTATATAAGCTTTATAAAAAGGACAAACCCAAACCAAACCAGCATTTGACATAGCCATCTTCACACCTTTTCCTATAATTTTTCTTTGTTAGAGTTGTTTCATGAAAACCTTAAAATTTGTAGTGGGAATAAGAGACCAGAACTGTTCAAAGAAGGTCATATTCATTTTGGCCTGTTAATTCTCTTTTACTCATGCATGGTGTAACAAATCCAGTGAGTAATCAGTGGTTATCCTAATAAGGAATTCAAGTTGTCTTAACACTTGTGACAAAGAAACTATGGTAACGAAAGATGACCATTTATGTGAACAAAACAATAAATCCCTGCAGTATTAAATAGGATTCATCATCTGAACTGCAGAAAGCCTGTAACTTAATTTCAACTAGAGGATAAACTGAATCCAAGTCTTGAAAGATCCAAGTCTCTGTCTTACCCCTCATTCAAGGTAGTAACTGCTCTTTATCACTAGAAAAACAAAACAGGAGAACATCACATTACTTTTCATTTTAATCTTGATTTTCTCTTCATATTTCAGTCTTTTTACATTTTCTGCAGTGTCCTGTTCCAATCTTTAATCATATGAAACAGCGATACCAACAAAAACTGTTGGCTGTCTTTGGGCCCTGAACATACTTGTCTTCACCTGGATTGTCTATATAAACCTGCAGGTTTCCTGACCCCTCCACCCTAAACCTATCTAGTCTTTCCTTTATGAGTCCTAAAAATGACACAAAATATATAACAAATGCAAATGAACAGAGACTGAAACTTTGAGCCTTGTGCCTTCAAATTTCCTGTCCTTCATATGTTCTTCACATGACTCTTGTTTCAGATAGGTCTGCTGTATCTGACATTTTTTCCCTTGTTAGCAGGAGGAAAAACTTTTGTGATAATTAGCAATGCTTGGTTTCAAGTCTTCAAATATGGTATGTCTCAGTGGTCTAATAGTCACTAGATTTCTTGTATTAGTATTTTGCATCATTATTCTAATTAGTTGTTTCCACACAAGCTGAAGTAAAATAAATAAATAAATAAATAGATTAAAAGAACGAAGCATTATGGAAATAGATTAACTGTGATACACTGAATACACTTGAAAACTTGTGAAGTTAAGCAGAAGCAATTACTTGCATCCAAGTTAATCCAATGATGCATTGGCTAGATTAAGAGAATTTGTATAAATTAATCTGTATATAGGAAGAATACAGAAGATTATACAAAGTAAATTCCATTTTGCCTTTGTATGTTCAAGATCTTTCTGTTTTCTGATATATTTTTAAAGGCCTTTGTTTTATGTGGGCTGACTAGCCAACAGTTTTGTTTTATATTTCTAGATGATTCAGCAGTAGGTGTTATATATTACTTAATAACCTGAAAACAGTTGATCTTGGAATTTACTAATGTTTATGACTATATGGTGGGGTCCTTGTTTTTATCTCCAAATTCAATTTCTTTGACAGTAAGTAAATAAGGAGTGTTGGTGAGGTTTATTTCTTTTTTAACACCTGTGATATGTATTGATCAGGATTGTTTCGGCATTATAATAGTACCAATAATACATCTCATGTTCCATGTTACTGAATCTTTCTCAGAGCTGTCTTGTGTGTCTTAACATTTTGTAAAGGTAATTGGAAAGGTGCAACCATTCACTGCCTTCAGGTATTATGGGGTTTTGGTGTTCTATTAGTGCATTTAGTAAAAACAGAATAGCTTGCTGAGAAAACCCTTTAGTTTTATTTATGCTTTCTATTCAACATTATCTAGAAGAATTTCAATTTTTGTTTTTAGTGATAAACCAAATATCACTATTGGAGCAGATTCAGATGAGTGGGCCAAAGTGTGGAAAATTACGAAACGATGGTGAAGCAACATAGAGGAGGCAGAGTGTAGGTGCTTTGTTTCATTGTTTTGTTGGGTAACTTCCCGCAACACACACCTCACCTGAATCACAGCAGTTTAGTGGAGATAATGTTTTGAAGAAAGCTGTAAGCATGTTCAGTGGAAAATGATCCTAATTTTATCACTCATGTTATTTCAGGAATTCTTTATGGGGAAAAACGCTGAACCATCTGATATTGCAAATAATTGTTCTTATGAGCCAAGAGCTGATAAAAAGGTTTGCAATTTCAGAAACAAGTTGAAAATGCATCTTTTCTGTTAACTTTTGAATGCTTCTGCGTCATGTAGAAGCCATTTGACAAGTAAAATGAAGATATAGGTTACGATTACAAATCTGCTGTGCTTTTGCTCTAACAGAGCATCTGAAAGTTGATTGGTTGGCTTGATCCTTTGGGTAAAAGCTTGTCTTCAATAGGTAGTGTTCTTTGTTTTGTCCATTCTCAGAGGAACATAACCAATCTTTTTTTTTTTTTTTTTTTTTCCCCCAGAAATCTGATTCTTGTATTGGTGCAAACCTGTCGGTTCACTTATATCAATAATAAAAAAAAAAATCATTACAGTCTACTCTTCTTAAATGTTTTAACTTTCTAATAATACTGCAGAAAAATAATTACTGGTTTCTAAAGTGGCCATGGCCTATTTTTCAGGACCCACCAAGAGGTTATAGATGTATTCTGCTAAACTGACAAGCCAGAGACTCCGTCTGTTGAACTTATCCAAAGACAAGGGATTTAACAAGGATGTCTCTCCTTCATAGTACCTTTTCTTGTTAAGGCTGCAAATTGTGCATTGAGCCCATCCAACCTTCTGAAGATATCTCAGAGGTTTGAAACAAATTAGGGATGAAAATAATTTTTACTTCTTGTTGTGCTTTTTCCTGCCACTTTGCCAAAAAAACAGTTGGGGCACAATATAAGTGAGAAGTTAGAGTAATTTTTGGTGCAAGCAGACATATACATTGTCAAGAGCATGGATTTCCAGATTTTCAGCAGCAAAAAAGCCATTATACTGTATATGCTTTAAATATATAACGGACAATTTGCTTGCTTTTCCATGCACACTCAGATCAGCCAGTAAAATACTTTTTTTTTTTTTAATTGCAAAATACTCATTTGTAAGTACCATCTGTAAAGTTGTTTTTTAAGTGACAAAAACTTATGAAACTTTTGAAAACAGGAAAAATATGGTTTTGAAGACTTGTCCCATTATAGTATTTATATATATTTATAGAGAATACAAAAATATCTGTGGATATTTATAGCACATATAACTATAATATGACTTTATTACTAGAAAAAAAAAAAAAAAAAAAAAAAAGAACATGTTTTGTTGTTGGGTGTTTACTGGATTTTTTGCCCTTAACCATGTTTAGAACGATTCTTTCCTACCATTTCATCCATTCCTTTTCTGTGTTTTCCATATAGCTAAAAATATATCCTTTTTTTCACAGATAGAACTGCACAGGATTGTTTTATATTCAGCGTTGTATTTTCATGACATAATCTGGCTTTATTCCATAAATTAAAGGATAAAGTGCTTTCTGTGACTTCTCATAATAGCTGCATGACGGTATGACCTATAGGAGATTGACCTCTGATTTTTCTGTTCCTTCTGCTTATTTCACATATTATTTTTCATAGATGAGTAAATGCAAGCTTGAATTACTGTAAGTTTTCTTCATGCAGCATTACATACATTTAAATGAACTGTTTAACTGTATAATACTTCAATTACATGAAAGAAAACAAGATCACATGCATTTTTTTACAATGCTCAATTATTTCTATTTAATAACTTGCTCTGAGGTTCTTCTAAAGTTTTATTAACTGAAATTAATCCTCTTAAATTTGTAGACCATCATCTCTCAAGTTTTGCTCCTGCATTAAAGTAGGTGAATCAAAACTATCCCATGTGATCTTGTACCATATACGCAGCAAGGCAAAAGTCCGAGGCATTAAATTCCTTAGATTAGTGGATAAAAAGGTATGTAAATTTATATATATATAAATTTGGCTTGTGACATGGCTTTTGCTTTTTTACCGTCGTAATGTGCAAGTCTTCTGTTACCTGCATGTGGTTTTCTTTTCCCCATTTCCTGAGCAAAGACACCGGCAAGGGGGCCTATGGAGTTGGGTGGCTGCAGCCAAAGAAGAGGCTGGAGAGTGCACAGAACCACCTCTGCACTTGCGCAGCCCATCGTCATTTCTGGTCCCTTGAATTTATCATTGGCACTTCCCTGTCCAGAGAAGAGTGAGTTATTCCAAACTGTGTCATCCACAGCGCTTTTATTTTGGTGTTTCCAAGTTTATCTGATATCGGTAACCGTATCTCTACTTCTCAGAGGCAAAAACATCAGTTAAAATGAAAATGTAAGAGTCACGCTGACAGTGCTGAAGTTAGAATACTGCTTATATTGCTCTCCTGAAAGATATTACAAAACCCCACGTAACTGGCGTATGAATGACACGGTTACTGTGGAAGACAAACAGTGATTTACTGTGATGGTGCTTCCACGCGTGGGGAGTAGCCGGGTGTTGTGGTGGTTTTCTGAAATGCTGTAATACATTTGAAATGTTTCAGACTGTAATGCTAAGAGGAATAATAATATTGAGTCACAAAACTGAAGGTGGAGAAACTGAAATATAGATAAAATTGCACATGGGAATTGTTGGCACTATCTAGGAACTGAGACTTCTGTTTAAAATGTGATATGTATCACTTCTTTCATAGATATTGTAGCTAATATGTATTTCTGGGCAGGTAGTTGCAATAAATAATGGTTGCAATTCCAGAGAACCTATTACACTTACCAAAGCTGTTCTCTTGAAAACATTATTTACAGAATATAATTAACCTCCTGCCTTTTCATGTTCCTGCTGCATATGAGTAACTGGAACAAATAGCTCTGTTATAATTGTCTTTCTGCACTTTCTTCCCTCTCATTCGCCTGAAAAAAATTATTACAACTTTCACTTTTTATATTTCCTATATTATTTGCAAGAGTTTAATTTTATATTGACTTTATCAGAGTCATGGAGAATCATTTTGTTTGGACATAGCTATCAGGAATTTGACAATACAGTGACTGAGGAACTTATGCAGAGTTTTACCCTCTTATTATTACACACAGCATAGGTATCCATTTTTTAAATTGTTCCACATCAGAAAGTGATATTTTTTCTTCTTCTCCACTACTCATCTGAGTAAGATGTTCTACAGTATCACTAGTCTGATACTTGAAATGTGGTGGCGGGGTTTTCCACAATTCATTTTCTCCTCCATAATTTGCATTCCTATTTTCTTCAGCAAATTCTGTTTTCATTTTACCCTGAAGGAAAGTTTAAAATATCCCATACTTTCGAAATATCAGATTTTTCACAAAATCAAAGTCTTGTTTTCTAGAAGAGTAACTAAACTCTTTGTTGATTTTCATTTAAAAACAAAGCCTCAAATTCTTTTTTATTTTGTGCTCAGGCTTCCCACCATTCGTTACAGGGTACAATTCCTAGTGCAACACACAGTTACAGGCCAAAACAAAGAGCGTTTGTGCTGTCTCTGCAATGGTATCTATCTTAAATATTTTGTTTGAACATGAATGTCCCCTGCAAAGTCTTTTTGTGGGGCAAAGGTGGCAATTTAGTGCTGCTATTTTGACTGAGATTGCTGGGCATCTTCAGATTTGCCTGGTTTCATAGGGAGATTTAGAGACTGAAAAAACCACATCTGTGGGAAGGGAGAAAGGGGAATAGAAATAGGTTGTAGAGCTTAAAAAAGATGGAAAATCTATATAAGGGCAGAAGGACAAAACGCAAGGTGGTTATGAAGACAGCAAAAAGGACAACAGTCGTACTTTCTCCTCATCACAAAAAAAAAAAAAAAAAAAAAAAAGCAACAAAAACTGAGTAAAGAGCTTTAATATGTCATTTGTCTGGTAGCACTTGTTAACAATCAACAAAAGTGTGTTGACAAAGATACTATTCCTGCATCTCTGGTAATTCTTCATTGCCGTGGAAGGGGGAAATGCTGTTAGTGATACGCAGGTCAGCTGTGGCCAGGACCCCAGATTTGGCTGACGCCGGTGGGTCTGACTTCAGTTGTCCCAGTGCAGCTTGCTGGTTCGTTGCCTGACCCTAAGCAGCACCAGGGCAAAGTGCAGGGTGGGCTAAACCCTCTGATAACTGTGGGTCTGTAAGGAGGGTGAAGGAGAGGTACGGGCACAGAGCCACTGAAGCTCTGGAGGATAAGGAGCACTCAGATGCTTTTTCCGGTAAAAGTGGTTATCATAGAATCATAGAATCATAGAATGGTCGGGGTTGGAAGGGACCCCAAGGATCACAGAGTTCCAACCCCCCTGCCACAGGCAGGGACACCAACCCCCTGGCCTGGATCTACACAAGGTTGCCCAGGGCCCCGTCCAACCTGGCCTTGAACACCTCCAGGCATGGGGCATCCACCACCTCTCTGGGCAGACCTCCAGGCATGGGGTTCTCGAGTTAGCTCTCCCCAGCCGCAAGGCAGTGGGTGTAAACAGGTTTTAGAGGCAAGGCATGGAAGGATTTTACAGGGATGCAAAAAATACCCTGATTGATAGTGTTTAATCATTTTGTATTCCGGAGGATGCTCAGGAGTGGCAGATTAAGTGGCTGCTGAGCAGAATTGTGTCTGACCTGTTGTACCCGTTGGACTCTTACCTCCTCATAATGTCAGAGACAATAACTGGAAATCACTTCCTTTTTCGTGTGTCTTCCCTCAAATGACTGTGGATGGTGGACACTTGATATCTATTGTGGAATTTGACCAGTCGGAGGTCTTCATAACAAATAAAGTAAATGTTCTTATGAGAAGAAAAATTTCAATTTCTTCTATTTTCTTCTGTTTGCTGCTTTTCATGTGAGTGGGGATAGCGTAATTGTAGACATCTTGTTTGTATCATATGTTTTGATCAGAATGAATACCTAAATGTTTTTGTTCCCTTTATTCGGAGAGTAAAATTTTATTATCTGGGTAATTTTCACTCCATAGTAAATTGATTCACTCTACAGTAAAAAAATCTTTTTTAAGCTTCATTAAAGATCTTGTATTTTTTCTTTTCATAGTAACGAAGCAAAAAGTAGTCTTTAAGCTTCAATCAATGGGAAGAATTTTACATATAATAAAGTAATCCCCTCTCTTGGGTTTTGTTTAGTTGAGATTTTTTGGAAGTGGGTTTGAGAGGTGCTTTAAATGAAAATATAAGCAGGTATCACTTCCAGTCTTTGTTTTTTTAGATTTTCTTAAAGTTAATATCTTGTTAGGCTGAATTTGAGCCCAAAAAGGTAGGGAGAGAGCAATTATGAAAGCTGAAGATGTAGGTACAGAAGAAAGCATTTTATCAGTACTCCTTGGCATTGCTCTGTAAAGCATGTTTAGCATAGTAAGAAACATGGCCAATAGTCAAATTCTTAAGATACACCAAGTCCTCCTGATTGTTAATAAAAAAAAAAATAAAAAAAAAATAAAAAAAAATCCAACAGCTGTTGAAGTCATACTGGCTTCAGAAATGCCATATAAGAGGCTTTATAAGGCTGAAGAAGTTGTATTCATATGCTTCAAGTGACTTAATATGTGGTAGTTTCACAGTGGCTTGAGTTAGTCCCGTGTGGGGACACTGTGTCCAGAAGGTTTAGCGTTCTTGGACACACAGTATCCTTGCAGTGTGGCAGCGTCGTTCCTCTGTGTCAATAACAGCTGATTTCCTCTTGTCTCGAGTCAGGAACAGCTTATTGTCACTCTTCCTGCTGCCAGATAAGAGGGACATTTTCACTGGGAAGAGGAATCTTATCACTTTCTTTTTTCTATTTTATTTTATTTTTCAAGTAAGCCCCTTTATCCTCAATAGTTACAAAAAAATTTCCTAGCACTATGAGAAAGTGTCAATAAAATTCAGAGTCCTCCATTTCATATAGAATTTAGTGAAAATTGCTAACTGCATGGAATTTGGAAGCTTTTTGTTTTCCAGAACCGAAGACCATTCTGTTTATAACAGAATAATTTAAGTAAATTTTATACTGCATTATTGAAAGTCCTTAAGTCATGAGAATGTGCTGAAGCTGTGGCCTATACTAGCTGTGCAAGCTATTGATTAAGCTGAAATACTGGTTGGAAAAAAAAAACAAAAAAAAAACAAAAAAAAAACCAACAAAAAACAAAACAAACCAAAACAAACACCTAGTTCATTTGTTGTCTTTGCAGTTGAATATAATGATTAAATCCCTAAAATCTGGATGCAATCTTTTTCATAGCTGCGTGGTCTGCTGCCTTTCAGTTTTCTTAATAATTACATGTTAAATGTAATGATACACACTGAATATCTGTCCATGGGATGATTTGCAATGTGAACCTACAGCAACCTATATCCTACTATAACTCCTTGCATATGTGTAAGTACAGAAGTTCCTTTGAATCAGCAGGAGTGGTGGTGGTGAGATTTAGCATGTAAGATGTTAGCTAAAATGCTCAGCTGTTTTTCAGTGATGATATTACTTTTCTCCCAAGTTGAAGTGTTGGATGTGGTGTGCCTTCATGTTACAAAAATAAATTCCTAGTTCCTATGGATGTGTATGTAATTGGTTGACTATAATCAGATCACTCAAAGAAGAAAAGTGTTAATTTGTATTTATTTGCAAAATATTTATCTGTGGTTTTAATCACCTATAAACTGGAAAACATTTGACTTCTGATTTTTTAGCTAAAATATTCCAGCTCATGTGACTGAGATGCCAATGTTATTAAATTAGGCATTTTCCTTTCTGGGTGGTATAATTTTTTTTTTTCCAGGTTGCTTTACATCTTTTGAGATGCAAGTGTTAAAACAGAACTGGTGATGCTATTTTCTAAGCCAGCTAAGACTCTCAGAGGTTGCTTTAAATTGAACTCCAACAACTCATGGTATCTTGAGAAGTGCTGAAAGTCCTTCAGACTTTGCAGGGAGCTCTTTATTTTGCAGAACCTGACTCCCTGAGCTAAGAAATGCATATCCTCTTCCAGGCAGTGCCCAGTGCAGCTTCCCTTGAACAGCATGGCAGTATCTTTGCTTGGGGATTAATTTTCCCCTCTGGTGATGGCATAATGCTGGATGAAATCCAATTTTGAGTCCTTGATGTAGTCAGAATATTCCAAAATGTTCTTGGGATAACGTCAGAAACCAGAACATTTGAGCAGAGTAATGGATTTTTCCCTGGCTGATAGAGTGTCAGTCACCTGCAGAAATTTGAAGGAGGCTGTCAATTGTGTGGCCTGGGATTTCCCTGGCTGTCAGCTATTAGAGAGGTCAGGAATGGAGATTACTGTCATCCTTAGAAAATACCTGTCCTCTGCTCCTCTGAGGAAACTCCACAGACAGAATGGGAGGAGACACGACTGGCTTCAGAAGCTCATGACGATCAGTGGCAGGTCTCATTTTCTAAACTGATTTCCCATCAGTATTCCAAGATACATAAACAGTGCTCATACATGAGAAGTAAGAGAGAAAGTACATACCGCACACATGTGGACGTGCTGGACTCTGCCATTCCCCGGTGTTTACAGCTGTCATCTGTTGCCTAATGATGTGCTGGTTTAGGGGGAGCAGCATTGAAGAGCAGGGAGGATCGTACACATCTTGGGGTTCATTTGTGGGAATATGGATATCGTGCCTTTGGGCACCTTGCTGCGGCAAGTTTACAATGTGTGTAATTACTATGTTGACCGATATGAAATCAAATTTGTTGTCAAGAAATTTTGAGACTCTGAGCTGGAAATCCATTCAAATTTTTTCTTAGTCTACACCTGAGACCTGTGAAAAAATCAACAGTGGGGTGGGAAGCTGGATTAAATGATACAGTTTTGAAGGGCAGCTGGTTAGGAAATTAGAATCTTCAATCAGACTAGGGTAATAAAGCATTTAACCCAGATGAGACCTTTGTTGTATATATTAGAAACTATTGTATTTTATTCATTTGGTAAATATACTTTTTAAATAGCTTTGAGTACATTTAAGTGAGCAGATTCTTGCCTTGTATCTTAGTTCACTTATGTCCTTCCTTATTATTTCACTAAAGTTAAGACAGTGTGTAACAGGATGTATCTTTTTCCATGTAACACATTTGCAGAGCTGGACATCATGCTGGAAAGTATATTTAAGGTTCAAACTAATTCTAGTACCATTAAGTTATTTTTCACTTGGTGTGGAAGAAGATTTGGTTTCCTGAACTAGATTTTTCTTTTACTGAAACACCAAGAAGGTACACCAATCTTATCTAGCTATCAAAATAAGACATCAGCTTTTTTGAAGATGCTAAATATGTCAGTTGCTAAGCATTTTGGAAAGTCTTTTTTAGGTACCTGAGTGGAAGCTGGGCAATTAGAAAAATCATCTACAAAGCATTTCTTAATGGCTCTTTCTGAGGCTAGCACGTAGAGATAGCTCAGTATTCATTTATTCACTCATTGGAGAGCTATAGAAGGACCAAGTGAATATGCACTAATCTAGTCCGTAATCACTAGTCTTATGTAGCAAGTTACAACAATTTACAAAGGGTGAGTCATACTTACTGTAAAAAGAAAGGCCTTTAAAATGTACAGGAGACAGGTAGATACTTAATTTTCCATGGAGGTGCAGTTTATTTTTCCTTCCTTTGGAGCCCATTCTTGAGATTTTTCAGTGAAAGAACCAAGACTTCAAAAAAAAAAAAAATAGATTAGGAAATAAACAAGGCATTTTTCATTCTGTACAATGTTCTGGACCCGTAATAATTGTTGATGCAAGTTAGGTACCACTCAACAGCTGTCTGAGATGCAGACTGGACAAAATGCCAGCCCTGGATGCAAGCTGTTACAGCCCAGCATAATGTGTCCTTATTGCTTTAGTACATAATATTCTTTAAAGATAAAGTTAATAAGTAATGCACTGAGGGGGTATAATCAACACTTCTACAACTGATGTTAGTCAGCTTAGCTCCTATTCTAATGCTGGGGGGTTTTCTCTCTTCTCTTCTTTCTCTTCTCTCTTCTCTTCTCTTCTCTTCTCTTCTCTTCTCTTCTCTTCTCTTCTCTTCTCTTCTCTTCTCTTCTCTTCTCTTCTCTTCTCTTCTCTTCTCTTCTCTTCTCTTCTCTTCTCTTCTCTTCTCTTCTCTTCTCTTCTCTTCTCTTCTCTTCTCTTCTCTTCTCTTCTCTTCTCTTCTCTTCTCTTCTCTTCTCTTCTCTTCTCTTCTCTTCTCTTCTCTTCTCCTCTCCTCTCCTCTCCTCTCCAGCACACTTTCTCTTACCCCATTGTCCAATCAACCTCCAATTCTTTTCCATCTCTCCATAATGTTATTTCTCTCTCCTCAAGTGTGCTTCCTCACTCTGTTCATATGGGGTTCAGCTTTTGTATTTGGGAATCACGCTTCCTCCTGCAGGTTAGATATCTTGCCATCGCCCCTCTTGACTGCCACGTAAAATCTACATGTAGCACATTATCTTCTCATTCTTGCTCTTCTCTTTTATAAAAGCTTCTGTTTGTGTGTTTTCTAGAGGATTTTCTCTTCTGTCTTCCCTGGTGGCCATTGTATGCTATTCACTGACATTTGGGGGTTTTTTTTAGTATTATTGTATTGGATTCACACTTAGATTGGTGCTTTACATTAGAAAATGTATCATCCATTGTGTATTCTCAAACAAAAAACCAAAAATGTTTATATGGCCAGCAACTCAAAATGTTACAAATAATTGCTTTTATCTTAAGGCAGTATTACAGAAGCAAGTAGTCTTCTCAAAGAAATGATGGACAAACAGCCACAACTGAATGGCTTTGCACAGAGATTGCAGAGTTAGATCTGTTACTTATGCTGCAGTAGGACCTCAGAGGCTTAGTTATAGTCCAGAAACCCAATGTGTGCCTTAAAAACTGAGAGCAAAGTTGATTCATGCTTTCATACAACTGAGGAATGGCATCCTTCCTTGAGGAAGCATCTCTTTTAAATGTGTCAGTGCAGCAGTATTTGAAGCGAGAAACTATAACAGAATACAGTATATCAGTTGCAATACGGTATTTTTCTAGTATTTCATGGATAAGCCCAGTAGAGTAATATATTTTTTTTCCCCTGAGTTTCTAGTGTTCCTTGTAGTCCCCGTAATCATATCCCATCAGAACTGCACTAAACTACGTTGTTTATATCCTAGGGAATTCATGCTGTCTTCTTTCCTTCCCCAAGACACCTTGAACATAATTGTCTAAATGTGCGAATGGCTTAAAATAATGAACATGGGATTGTCTAACTGTAATTGTTTATGAAGCAAGCTTGGGATAGCAAAAGGTGCTGATTTATAAATAAAAAAATTCATTTAATTATACAGCTGCATTTTTACAGCTGGTATTTGCTTGACACCTTGTCTGCCTACAGTACAGTGAGTGATTAACAGTTGTGACTAGAGAATAATTATTAATTATATTGCAATTTATGAGCTGTTATGTGCGTATCTAATAACTTCGGCTGTGCTATGAAGGCTGTTGGGCAAGAGGTTAGTTACCTTTCTAAACAATTATGAAATGTCTGCAGTGCATTGTATGCTCCAGTATGTGCATTTATAGTGAGCTATCTAGTAGATAAGCCTAATTGACCTACAGCATAAATCCCTGGTCTAGATTCTTTTCACCATTATTTTCACTATGAGGATAACACATAAAAAAACTCTAGAGAAACAAAGTTGTGTGGTCTAGTGAAGGTTGTTTGTGTGCCCATCTGAAATGTGTGAAAAATGTCTGACCTCCTTCATTTAATAAATTATACCATTACTGCAGTTTTATACTTTTTCACTTTTTTGAGCGGTATCTCTATAGGAAGGAGTAAAGGCCTGAAAACTGAACTCCATTCTTTCATCTAGTAGGTAGCTTATTCTTTCCTTCCTTCCTTCATTTCTTCCACCTCCAACATCTAAGATGCTGCTGTTGTGCGGTGATGGCAATACTGCTCTCTATGCTTATCCTTAAGAGATAGAAGAGCCTCATCTGTCCTATTTTTCAGATTTTGTTTTAATTTTATTTTCATGTCTCTTGCTCTCTTGGCCCTCAAAATAACTTCCCATACAACAAACAATATAAGTCCACCAACTTGAAAGGAGGAATCAGAAAGATAATTTAATAATGGAAGGTATAAACAATCCAGTTGCATGCTCCCTTAGTTCACTGGCTTGTTGAACTCTTGTGCTTCTGAGCCCAAGCCTTTTTCTTCCAAAGGACAATGGGGAGTTCAGGCATCAGGTGTATCTCTTTTTGTACATGCCTTAAAGGTAGCTGGGGGGGCGGGGAATCATAGTAAAATTTTTGTCAACATTATCAGCCCTCATGTCACAGGTGGCCTCTGTCTCTTGGAGAAGCAGGAAATGGCTAAATTACTTTGTACCGGCACAGCATGTCATCATAGAAATATCCAATATCCCTGACACCCTGGCAGAGGACAGTCTCATTTCCTCAGCCTACTTCTCAATGCCCCAGAGTTCATTGGTCGGGGTTCTTTTAATTTCTCTCTCTCTCTGTTTTGTTTGTTTTTTTTTTTTTTTTT
>KL285407.1:2895-25940 GCA_000699545.1 Podiceps cristatus
CAGGCCAGAATTGAGGTTCAGTGATCTTTCTGTAACAAGTATTTGAAATATTTTCTAGCTTAACATCATTGTTCAGGTTCATAGCCTGCTTGTGGAAGTGGCTTGTTGGAACTGCCTCTCAGGGGAGCGCTGGGGCAGTCAGATTATCACCATGCTGTGCAACCCAGATGATACATCTGGTGCTGCTCCTGGACCCACACAGCTTAGCATCACATGCCATGATCACTTGTAGGCAGCTTGTTATAAAAAACTCAAATGGCTGCTCAAATCCTTGAGCTGGAGGAGCACATGAGACCTGCCAGACTAAAGCTTCACTTTTTTTTTTTAGTGGGCAGGAGAGGAGGGGGCTTACGCATGAAATTTCACCCCTGGATAAATGCACACTGGGTGAAATTTGCATTTATTCATATTTTTTATCTGAATTTTGCACTAAAAATCCCCAAATGAATATGAATATCGGCCTCTGTTCACAGGCTTGCTCTTTATGCTTTCCCATGGTAGTAAATTTGACTCCTACTAATGGCAGGTGAAACTGCTCTTCATGGAATAAGAGACTGCTTAAAATCTTTAACTCTTTTCTTGATGGATTGGTGCAGCCATTTGTGAATGCATATGCTTGAATTTTCATTTACATTTTTAATTAATAACTCCATGTGATTTTTTAGTATATGCCATTGCTTTGCCACAAACAAATAAATGCCGCACTCTGGTAGGCTGATAAGGATGAACCCTCCCAGTCTTATCCCATTTCCCCTGATGATGCCAATGACCCTTTTCTGCACCTGTTGTTATATGACTTCATTTTCTTGGCTATGGATATCTAGAAATGTATCTAACTTTCTGGATGACAATTTCCCAGAATTACAGTTCAAATAAAATTAGGAAACAACTTTAAAGCATGCAAACTTTCTTATTTCTGACTAGATTTCTTTTGTTATGTCATAGGAATCCCTTTTTAGATACATTTTCTGAAATACATCTCAGTGTTAGCTCATAAAGATATATGTTCAGCAATATGGATATAATCTTCTCCTCCCTTTTTTGTTCCTTTCATTTCCAAGGGACAAACTTGGAGTTCACGCATGAGTTCATGCATTGCTCTGTAGTAGTTTGTGATTTTTGCTGGTTTATTCCACCCAGAGCCTACCATGCTGTCTCTGAGTTCATGTTGCCTAGTGAGGGTATCATGTTCTATCCCTTCCTAAGAAGAGTAATTAAAAGTGCAGAGTGAGATACGCTTAGTGTGACTGAAGGTCCTGCATGTCAGTATGTGCTTGACAATGCAAAATGTTACCAAAATATCAAATAGAATCAGTAGCGTATTTAATGTTCTACCTTTTACAATGAAGCATTTGTTTATTTTTGTGTTTATCAATATTTCCAGTTGTGCCACACATCCTTTTTTATGCTTAATGTCTCAGTAAATATGATTTTCTTTCAAGGAGTCATGGCCCTCTCTTTTAAGTTAACATTCAGCGCTATATTGTATTAAATGTTCATTGCCGCTTGGCAATTCCAATCAATCAAGCACTATCTCTCTATTCTGTCATTGTATTTTCTACTTGTGGAAAAGTTTAAGTACCCATTATTTTGGGTTGAAAAATTGAGGATATAAACTCTGCAGAAGCAGCTAATTGATTGACATGGTGGATGTCCTGTAACAGAAGAGTTTTTCCCAGGAAAAAAATTGTTAATCTTAACATCACAAAATATGTACATTAAAAAAAAAAAAAAAAAAAAAAGGAAGTAAAGGAATTAAGTTAATTATCACACAATTACAGTAATGGAAACTAAAAAACCTAACCAGACATGAACAGCTTGTATAACCATTAACCAGGCTATGGTAAACCATTACTTAGCTCTGACTTAAGAGATCCATCATGGGATTCATGGCAGCCAGTTAACTAATGCTTAAACAATTCCACAGTAATTTAAAGCTGTGGTAAATGGCATCAGTCAACCAAGCAGTCACTCTCAAGCTCAACAGTTATTTTTAACTGGTATGAAGTTATGCTAACTCCCTCCTCCCATTCCCTGCCTAAACTGCAAATGCTAACAAGTCTTTACTAGCTGTATGACACAGTATGAAGTCCTTTGCTGAAGTCCAGGCAGATGACATTCATAGTTTTGTGGGGTTTTTGGGTTTTGTTTGTTTGTTTTGTTTTGTTGTTGTTTTTTTTGGTAATTTTGGTGGTGGTGGTGGTGGTGATGGTTTGGTTTTGGTTTTTTTTTTCTGAAGCCACATTCATTCCCTTTACAAATATATCAATCTTTATATTTTTTTCCTCATCTTTAATTATTTTTTACTTTACAAGTTATTCAGAAAATTGTGTGTTATTAAGATCAATCTAACAGCTGGTAGCTATCCAACTCATTTTTTTTTCTACATTCTCACTGCCTAACAATCAGTCAAACTAGGAGAGGGAGGTGAGTTGCATAAGGTGACTAAAGTGAACATGACCCTGGTGAGTGTTGAAGAGGTAGTGGCAGACAGGAGTGACAACTGCTGGAGTTTTACCGTGGCTGAAAAAAGGCTCTGTATTTGTTTAGTATACTTACTTCTAATCTAAGGGTCAAAAGTGGGAGTGAACTGATAAATTATGCTAGTGACACAAAGCTGGGTGGCATTGCCTTTGCAGAGGAGGATCAAAATATCATGGTGGAACAGCTGGATCACTGAGGAGAGAAGTAAAAAGAAACAGATGAAATTTAATAGTACAAAGTTCAAGGTCATGCAGTCACAGCCCACAAGGATTTCTGCCAAGAACTGGTAGCCGATATTTTGGAAACAGCTGAAGAGAAGGAAAAGACTTGAGGTTACTGGCTGGTTATAGGTGAGCAGGAAAATGAAAATCCTTCTGTTTTGTTTGGCAGTAAAGCCACTTTCTGTGCCTTTCTTCCCACGTCTCGGAAGGCACACATTCCTTTCCCTGCACCACAGATTACCGCCTTCTCACTGGTGCCAATGCAACGGGATCACTCTGTAAAGTCACGATGGGAAAAGAAGAAGTTTGAAGCTGTTTCAGTAAAGTAATTGCAAAATTGCCAGTGCATCTATGGGGGCCACGTCATGGAGAGTGCTGGGAGCAAGGTTAATGCAAGTGGAAGAGGTGCACGGGAAGAATACAAGCCATATTTTGGGGCACAGAGCTCTTATCTTACTCGAAGACACAAAAAACTTTGCTTAGCAAAGTGGTCCCAGAAAGCCCCAATTACTGTAAATATATGGAGGCAAAGGAGAAAGGACAGATAAAAGGGAGAGAAGAACTATTTAAACTGTTAGAAAATGTTACTGTGACAACACAGAGATCCAAAGTAGAATTTATGCAACACAGGTATATTTTGCCCTGTGAATCAGAATCAGGTTCCTAACCACCAGCTCAGTAAACGGGGGAACTCTGGTCCAGAACCATCTGCCTGGTGGAATCTATTATTGTCAGACTGGAGATTGATTTGTTATGAAAAATAATTTGATATGGGGCCCAGGATAGCAGGGGCATGAACTGCATCTCAGGAGGCTTCCAGTCCTATATTCCTGGGCAGTAGAAAGCATCTGATGTAGGCAATATGCAGAGGACTGATCTGTAATGAGTCCCTGACAAGAGCTTTTCTGCTTTAAAATTTAGAAGTTCAGACTGGTTTTTGCTTTCAAATACATTTTTCTGCAGACTTTATTTTATGAGGCCTAAGGAACAAGAATGGATTCTGTGAGAGCCAGCTGAAGTCTTTAATATAAGACTGATCATAGGTGACCTCAGTAAACAGCAACACAATAATTTTCTGTATTCTATGATTTAAAAAATTTTTTTGGCCTTAGTACATCAGGTATTTAGAGAAACTGGAAAAGCAGCCAGTTCAAACAAACTCTCTTCTGCAATCACTGAGGCAGACCAAGGAGCTTGCAAGGAGAAAATGAGACCTCTCGTGCTGATTCTGGCACCCCGCTGTCTCAGCTCGTGACCAGAGTCAGCGCTCATGAGGGGGGGACGGCAGCGCACCTCTGTTGTGGCTGCTCCTTCTTGTAGCACCGCTGATGACCTGCCCAGAGCGCATCTCTGGATAAGCAATCTACTAGCATGGAAGAACCCACCTCGTGCAGCAATTCTGGCGATTGCATCGTGCCTTGCCCTGGACACCAGTGCTCCTGGTAATGGGGAAGAAAGTGGTAGACTTGGTCACGTTGCAGCACAGAGAAGGGGATGGCTGGGAAGAGAAAGAGAGATGGTGAGGAAGATGACAGTCTGGTGTTATTCCAGGAGGTACTGTGTGTTAAGGGTCAGCGTGTATAATTGTCTTGTTACATCTCAAGTTTAAAGCATTTGAAAATTAGTTTAAGATCAGTTATCGAATAGAAAGGGCTGCGAGGGAAAGCGTCATTCTTCATTACATAGGCTTGAGGTGAGATCCAAATCAGACCTGCCACATGTATTCTCACAGCTGCACATGCTTGTGGCCAGAAGAATGACAGCTTGATACCTACCTACATGTCTGTCAGTCTCTTTACCCCAGATAAACTTTTGCTTCTATGGTATCCTTTGCTTCAAAGCAATGCTGACAAGGATTTATTGAATTAACCTAAATGGCTTTAAGCCCCAATTCATGCTGGTGCAGCATGTCTCTATCAGGGGTTTGCACTGGTATAACTAATTGATTTAGTTACAGATGGGAAAATTTTCTTAACAAGAGAAGGCCTAAACTGCTGGCCAGGCTGCCTTTGTTGTTTGCAAGTAATCTCCCTCAGCCCGTTGTTAGCATAAATCTGTTCTATTTTGGATTCCCATAGAGCTAATTTGCGCAGGAGTCACACAATAGCATGGTTTACATTTCTAGGTCCTTTTCATAACGGGACTGCAGGATTTTTGAAAAAAGGACTTTTCATCTGTTGTTTGCATTTCTGTGAATATTTCATTGCCTCTCTCTCAGTCTTCAAGTATATTGTGGAAGAGGAATCAATTTAATAAATTATTTTTTTCTAATTGGGCACCCAGGGCAGAGTGTGTGGTTCTGATCCTGGAGTGGCTGGACTGGACGCACAGCACCCTTTGAATCACATTTCTGGTACAAAGTGTTATATTAACAAATCCAACAGCTGCTTCCTTTGGCTATCCTGTAATACTTGATACGAATTTTCTCTTGCTGATCTCAGTGCTAAGCTTATCTGCTACCGTGTCCATGTGAGCTCAGCTGAAAGCCTGTGCATGTGTTTGAAAACAACAGGATGAAATCCCAGTTGATGTTGACAGAAAATGTACATGTTCTCACCTGAGCAAACTTAAATTGAAAATTAAAACAACCTTTTTGGGGGAAATTAGATATGAGGTCCAAGTTTAAGTAAATCAGGTTTGGAACCTTGTTATATATGGGTGTAGAACCTGGGAGAACTGTATATTGGTCTTATGTATTTTATATGCACATTTGTAACCATAGTGAGTTACTGAAAGCTTTCCTATTTATTTTAAAAGACACTGGAATTTGGTGGGTTTTGTTGTTGTTGTTGTTGTTGTTGTTGTTGTTTTAAGTCCATTTATGCATTTTCACATCTAGTACTCTTTTCAGGGACCAGAGCTGAAATCTGGAGACAATGATACAACCTCCAGTAACCACCAGCAATCACTACCACTTCTCAAAATGAACAGTTTTAGGCAATGTTTTACATAGGATAGTATAGAAAGGTAATAGTTCATTTCTTTATGTTTGCTAGCTCTCCAAAAGTTGGAGTTTTTTTATTATCAGCTTGATTCCTCTTCAGTTCTAGTCTTTTGTATTGTTCCAGTAATTATGAAGTGGAGGTGGTACAACTGAATGGGCTCAAATAACTCATAATAATTTAGGGCATATATAAGCATTGCAGTCTCTGCTACAGCAAGAACTGTATTTTCCTTGACATCATCTATGCTCGTTGTATATTTGAACAGTATCCATTTTGCAGTCTAATCCTACAAAGAAGTGGTCAGAAAGTGGTGTATTACAGAAGCTGAGAGATTTGTAGGTGAGTACATCACAGTAATATTTTATTACTTAACTATTTAAATCATCAGCCTATGAGTCTAAAATAGTTTTTAACTGTCCATAGGATTGAAAAATAAAGGGGTTTAAAAAGAAAATAAACATGGGTAAGGGATTTTTGCTATGCTAAGTAGTCTTGCTGCTCTCTTTTTGCTCAAACTGATTCAAAAGAAAACAGTGTTTCCATATCAAGAACAAATAATTCCATTCTCTAAAGTATATTGTTATGGCCATATGTTTTTTTCTTATTTATTGTAAAAAGATAGACATGAATAAGCAATGCAATTTTTAAGAAGATGTTGCCGCAGCCCAGAAATGTGACCTTTTATCATACAATTTCCTATATTGGAAAGACAGGAAAATTAAGTAAAGGAATGGTTGATACTTGGAGAAGGAATTGGGATGTGTCTTGGCTCACTTACCAGGTTGTGACTAAAAGTCCACATATACCCTTTTCAGACAGATTTCACACTATTGTTCAATTCTTATACTGCTTTTCCAAAATAAATGTTAAAAATTGTTGCCAAGTAGACTATGCAACAGCTTCAAAATTTATTCATTTGCCAATGAAAATCTTTAGATACATATAGCTCAGAATTAAATTCCCTCTGCAAAGTCAATCAAAAATGGCAGAAACTACTCACTTATATGATCTGGGTATAAATATAGATTTTCTTTTTCATTGCGCAAAATGTCCTACCATTTCTAACAATGCTGATCATTTTTCAATGTGTATGTGGTTTTGTACCACATTTTTTATTCTGTATTAGGAGGGTCTCTGGCTACTTGACAAATTGCAAGGCTTAGCTGAAGTCAGGCATGGGCTAAAGGAACAGAATACATGGTAACAGGCATTGATGTTCCTTATACCCTAAACGATGCAGTTAGGCTTCAAGGGTGGGATTTATAACAACCATCATGGTGTGGTGGGGCATTTAAGCCAGGCAACAGCGTAACCCATTTCTCCATCCTTCTCTTATGATACTAAGCCTTTTGCAGTTCTTCTGGCTCAGCTGTATTAGTTTGCTCTCACCGTCTTCATTTTCCCTGGTTTCCACACTGCCTTTTCCTTAACTCCTCTGTTTTATATACCCAGAGCTGTGTAACATCATGAGGAGACTTTGTTCCTATACATCCCCCAGTCTTCCCCTAAACACCCCACATTATGCTACACAGCAGTGAAGTCTCATGCAAGTGAAAGGTCAACAATCTCAAGGACTTCATGAGAAGTGCTGCTTTCTGGATGCCCGCATTTCTCTCTCACCCATCTTTTCTGCTTTTTCTGCACGAGTAACTCCTGGCACTTCCTTACTTAAAGGAGCACTAAGGTTAATTATGCAGGCACCAGAAGGCACTTCAGGAACGAGTTTCTGCTGGAGTGCTTGCTACCCCTTGATGACCCACAGCCCCTCTGTCTTTGAAATAAATTCTAGCCTCTGACAACGTGCACAAAGAAGAAAATGGGGCTTAATGAGGGGAAACTGAAGGAAACAGGAGGTAGAAGAGATCTTCACTTTCACTGGTAGAACATCCAAGGATGAGTTTCACACTTTCCTTAGGCCAGGGAAGCAGAGAGGAGATTCACTGATTTGACTAGTCATTGGGGACATTTCTGCCAGGATCTTAATTCAGGTTTTCCAAAGCCCACTATAGTGTTTGCTCCAATTCATCATCCTCTCACATCTTTTTGGTGCAAAATAGATCCTTACTCCTAACCTATGGGCTATAAATCTCCTAACCTATACATCTCTGGGCACCCATAGAATTGCTAAATAAATGAGGAATAGCATCATCATCACAATAAGAATAACTTGTTCACTACAAGATTCAGACATATACTATGGAGGTGGGTTTACCAAGGAGGCTACTGATAGCTCCTATTCTGACGTGCAGTCCTTGCTTCTAAATTGCACTGGCTCTAGCCACTATATCGATATATACATATATTTTAATACACATTATATCTTCTACAATAATAGATTGATATGAAATATATATTGCATATATCCTACAAAACATAATGTGACATTCTTTTTCAATAAACAAGGTAAAATGACACTAAAAGAAAAATAAAGGATTTAGACTTGTTTAAACTTCACACAATGGCTGTATCCTTGAGGAGCCAATACTGATTGTATTGGAAAAGATTAATCCATAAATAAGACTAGAAGAATCCAGATGCATAAAGCACAGAGGAATGAGAGTCGCTCGTGGGAGTCTAAACTCACCTGCTCCTTTCTTACTTCTGATCACAGTTAACATAAGTAAGTTAGGTTGCTCATTTTTCATCATCTGTTTTCAGGTCAATGTCAAGGACTATTAATAATGTCTCAGAACACGTCTTATACTAGAAATATGTGACCAATGCGGAAATGGAAAAGGACCCTCTTGGCACCTTGGGCGTGTGTGGAGGGAGAGCACAAGAGTTTATAGATTGATCTAAGCAGACCAGCTGGAGAGTAAGTGGTTGGTTGAACAGCTGATGTGAGAAGAAGCTGCCACAGGAGCAAGTTCATGTCCTGAATGCCTGTGGAATGAGATGAGGAAGTAATTTTCTTCATATACATGCTCTCATCCTACAAAGACTTGTTTATCTATCATATTTGAGAAGTCATGGCAGTCTGGTGAAGTTCCCACTGACCGGAAAAGGGGAAATATAACTCCCATTTTTAAAAAGGGAAAAAGGGAAGACCTGGGGGAACTACAGGGTGGTAAGATCATGGAGCAGACCCTCGTGGAAACTCTGCTGAGGCACATAGAAAATACGTGGTGACAACCAGCATGGCTTCACTAAGGCCAGATTGTGCCTGACAAAACTTGGTGGCCTTCTATGATGGGGCTACAGCATCAGTGGATAGGGGAAGAGTGACTGACATCATCTACCCAGACTCATACAAAGCATTTGATACTGTTCCACACGACATTTCTGGTCTCTAAATTGGAGAGATATGGACTTAGACAGACCACTCAGTGGATAAGGAATTGGCTGGATGGTTCCACTCAAAGAGTTGTGGTCAACAGCTCAATGTCCAGGTGGAGACCAGTGATGAGTTGCATTCCTCAGGGGTTGGTTTTGGGACCGGTGTTGTTTAATATCTTTGTTGGCAACATGGACAGTGGGATCAAGTGCACTCTCAGCAAGTTTGCTGATGACAGCAAGCTGTCTGGAGTGGTCAACATGCTGGAGGGAAGTGATGCCATCCAGCAGGATCTGGGCAGGCTTGAGAGGTGGGCCTATGCGAACCTCGTGAAGTTCAATAAGGCCAAGTGTAAGGTCCTGCACATGGGTTGGGGCAATTCCAAGCACAAATACAGGCTGGACAGAGAATGGATTGAGAGTAGCTCTGAAGAGAAGGACTTGGGGGTGTGGGCAAATGAGAAGCTTACTATGAGCTAGCAATGTGCACTTACAGCCCAGAAAGCCAACCATACCCTGGGCTAGAAGTGTGACCAGCAGCTCGAGGGAGGTGATTCTGCCCCTTTATTCTGCTCTCATGAGACTCCAACTGGAGTGCTGTGTTCAGTTCTGGAGTCCTCAGCCCAGGAAGGACATGGATCTGTTGGAATGAGTCCACAGGAGGGCCATGGAGATGCCATGGAGATGATCAGAGGGCTGGAGCACCTCTCCTATGAAGACAGGCTGAGAGAGTTGGGCTTGTTGGAGAAGAGAAGGCTCTGGAGAGACCTTCTAGCCACCTTCCAGTACCTAAAGGGGGCGTGGCCTTCCAGTACCTGAAAAGAACCTACAGGAAAGCTGGAGAGGGGCTCTTTGTCAGGGATTGCAGTGATAGGATGAGGGGTAATGGTCTGAAGTTGAAAGAGGGTAGATTTAGCTTAGATATTAGGAAGAAATCCTTCACTCTGAGGGTGGTGAGGAACAGGTTGTCAAGAGAAGTTGTTGATACCTCATCCCTGGAAGTCTTTAATGCCAGGTTGGATAAGGCTATGGGCAACCTGATCTAGTGTAGGGTGTCCCTGCCCATGGCAGGGGGGTTGGAACTAGATGATCTTTAAGGTCTCTTCCAACCCAAACCATTCTATGATTCTATGATTCTATGATTCTATGATTCTATGGTTCTATGGTTCTATGATTCTATGTATTAATTTCATGTCAATGAGTAGCCCTACTGATTTCATTAGGACTACTTATGTGTTTTAGATTAATCACATGCTCATGTTTTCCCCCGTTGAAGACAAATTTTCAGGAATATTGTTCTTAAACATTGTTCATCCTACATTAATGTGTTGCCTCAGAACTGATACCTATAGTGTTGCTTAGCAGTGTAAAAACTGGTCACCCACAAATCACACCACAAATCTCCCAGCGTTGGATCTGCTTTGTGGGAACTGGGTCAACACCTGTGCCTGCAGTTGGCTGAAGATGGAGCAGGACACCCTGGAGCCAAGGAATGGCAGAGGGCAAAGATGAAAATAGCAGGGAACTGAAAAAAGAGCAAAGGGAAGTTCCTTAGAGGAGCTCCTGGGGGCTAAGGAGTTTTGAAAGGATGGAGAAATATAGCAAGACATCAACCTTTTGAACAGGCAAAACCTAGCACTAGTGTAATATTGGAGCCATGCTATGTTTGTTTCCACTGTATTAAAACACCAGACATCTAATGTGCAGTGTGGTAACACAGAATCCTTTGTTACAGAAAAAAATACTGTGTTGCTTGAATTACTAAAGCTTTGTTTATTTTCAATAATATAAATACCTATAGATACTACTAGTCTAATATCTAAGTGCCTGACTTCTGACTAGAACCTCACCCTCTTATGTAAGGATCTAAATTCCTTGTTCTCGATCACGTGAAGCTGCAGCAGGTAGGAGGTGACACCTGGGAGTGTGACCCCTTCCCTCCGGTGCCCACCGCTTCAATCAAGGTGATGGGCAAGTGCCTTCTTCCATGGGGGATCATAAACCTGGAACCCTCTCCTGACAGCAGTCTTCTGTAATGATTTGTTCAAAGAATTGATCCCAGCTCTCTCTTCTCTTTTAACGTTCAGGCAGGGAGAGGTGGTTTCCTCAGTTCCTATTAGAGATCAGAGCACTCGCCGAGGAAGTGCGACACCCAGGCTCAATACCTTCCACAGTATGAATGTCTCAAACACACATCTCTCTAATTAGTGGGGAATGTGCAAAGCAGCCTCTTGAAACGTTCTAAGAACTTCAGGTTCGGCTGAAAAAGCCATAGACAGCGTGGGCTGCGTCCCTGGGTGCACGGTGAGCCAGGACCTGGCTGACTGCTCTGACCTGTGGACTGTTTTGCAAACAGGACTTTCTAAGGAGAGGTGGGGTGTAGCCAGTGCTTTGCATTGCCACGAGCGTTAGGTGGGAGATAAGCATTCATTGCTCCAGGACGGGCACTTACAAGCATATCTGGGAAAATAAATGCCTAAAGAATTTGCAGATGAAGTAGGGGTATGCCTGATAAATCTTGGTCCTTCAATAGACCTTTGGGTTTAGAGCTCCTAACTTAGAGATAAGATGTTGCTGGACTGCATCTTCCCAACATAAAGTTCAGATGGTCAGAAAAACTGACAAAATGCATTTAAGTGAAAAACTTAAATGAAAATGTTTTTAATTCATTCCTTCCTCTTCTCCTTCTTTCCTTTTTATGCCCTCTTATGAATTTGAACTCTTTCTCAGAATTTCTCTCTGGAGGGCTCCTCTATCTCACTCCTTAGGTTCCTCAGATTTAGAGAGAAATATAAAGACTATTTTTACTTCTGCACTGGGATTAATAGAATCCAGCCTGTCTAGCTGCAGGGTAAATCAGCACAATTTCCCACTATGCCAAATGCCAGTGGTTTGTTGTAGATGTGCTTAAGCCTCATCATTAAATGTGGCTTGCAGTGCATGCTGTGTACTAGTAGTGGTTAGATAAGGGGAGAAAGACACAAATGATGACCAAATGGCTAAGACCCACGTTCAAACATCCTGTGACCATATCCCCAAACTGAGAGTGGATCTGCTTTGCTGATCATAAATGTTATATTATTTGGATGGACTCTTTAAACCCTGCCATTTCTGGCATTTCAAAATAAAAGGATAAACAGAAACACATCTGGTCTGCAAATGTGCATGCCATGTTTGAGCTTGATGCGATTTCGAATTAGTTGTTAAACATTGAAAATCAGGGTTCATAAGGGAAATGCCTACTCAGCTGATTGTAGTGCAACTGGTGCAGCTATAATAGACGCCAGACACTCCTGGAATAGCAGATAACTGTGTATGGCTACACAGGCACAGACGGAAAGAAAAGCCAGATGGTGTACTTAACTGCACTTAAAATCTGATTGTGTGTGTCAATAATGAATGCCCAAATCGGATTCCATCAGAAAAAACAACTATATGTGCATACTAGTAGAACAAATGCAGTCCTATAGAAAAAATGTGTGGATTCCATCACTTTAATGATGGTTATGATGATGATCAGTTATTTGTATTTGCTGTAGGTTTTTGAAGTCTTAACCATTAAATACGTTAGAACACTAACAAAAATAACTAAATCATAGGAGTAATTCTGACAAACAGATAATTATTATTTATAGCCATTTTTCTTAAAAAATACAAATAGTGTTTGTTGCTCGGACTTCTGGCAAAAGTTGCTGGATGTTACAGTCTTAAAATACCTCCCCTTCCTCGGACACCAGAATGAAATCCTGGCAGGGTCAACTGAGTCCTTCATCATTTCAAGGTAGATTAAGTTGTTTATTATGGGTGAAAGTTAGGCCTGGTGGTAATCGATGGAAGCTTTATTGTCACCCATGGCATCATACCTATAAATAGACATCTCATGTAAGACTTTAAAATAAAGAATTTTTGCTTCCCTGTATGGAAATTAAGTTTCCCACAGTTATTCAGTCTTGGAAAAAGAATTTGCTTGGTTCAATTAAATAAGAACAATTAAAGAAAGAATAGAATTCCCTGTAATTCCTCTGTATGCTTGCTCAGTCTCTCCCCCTCCCTCTCTCCATAATGGAGATTCTGAACCCTGTACATTGAGTGTATGTACTGTTAGCAGCCCCAAAAAAAATTTTGAAGTAGGATGTTAATCAGTTTGAGTAAAGTTAGCAAAAGCTGGCCATAAATAAGCACCAAATTCTCTCAAACCGAATCATATTAATCAGATTCATCTCAGTATCTTACCTGTATGTGTTCAGATGGCATAGCATGCAACGATACTAGCCCAGATACTTTGGCTAAGGCCAATTTAGTAAGCGTTTCCTCTCTAGTGTTTTCAGTCTGCATAGAGTGCTGTGCAGACATACCGTCCTAATGCTTCCACTTCTGGAACTAGCAAAGTTTCCTCTAGCTGGAGTAATAGCAGCTTAGGTTGTGATGACATTCACAGAGTTTAGGCTCTCAAATCTCTAACGTACTTTTGAAAATTGTATGCAATATTTATTACCTCTTCAAATTGCAATTCAGCAGAGTAGCAGAAGAGAATCGGACTGCCTTTCATTACAGTTTCCTGACCTTTTATCTAATGTAAAAACCTATTTTTAATTGCTGGTATCTTTGCCAAACCTTAAGAATTGCCTTGTATGGCCTTAAATGAGCCCCAATGGGTGTGAGCATTATGACATTGTCTAATTACATAGTCACATTTGAATTTTGTTCTAAACTATTTGTGCTTCAGTCTGTGCACAGGACAGAAGGAGCTTAGCTCAAAAGCATATATTCAATTTTAGTTCTCTTCCTATTGCTCAATATGTCCCCCATGCCTTATTTACTGCACAGTGTCCAAACCCTGCTATGAAGATAATTACTATGTCCCTTCCAGGTTTTTCTGCGGTGCTTGTTGCTATAGTACCTGAACATTTTAACAAACTTTAATGAAATTATATGCACAAACCCCCTCTGAGGTAAGGAGTAGTATTATTCCATTTTGCAGATGCTGAACTGAGAACAGGGAGCTAAAAATAAAAAAAACCCAGCCCTCTAATATGTCAGATTTGAGGTGATGAGGTTTGAATTTTTGGTGTGCTACTTTATATATTCAAAATTGAACTGCACTACTTGTATACCAGAGGTATCAAATCAGTCACTCAGAAAATCAGGAGTGAACAAACAGTGCAAACAGAAGACTCAAATAAATCACTCCCAGTACATATGGCAGTGACATAAATCCAGTTTTCCAGACTATTGTTCCATTTCTTAACTTGAAACCATCTTTCTCTTCCTGAAGTACTTGCCCAAGCAACCACTTTTTATAGCAAAGAGGCATAGGTCCTATAGGCAACGTGCTTCACTATACAGCAAGACAGGTCTAAATCCTTCTCTCAGCACAGCAGAAGGAACCACTGCCAGCTCTGCAGGTCATCTGATGACGGGGTTATTTAAGGAGAGCTCAGCGAGGGCAAGGCTGTGGCAGAGATGGTAAATAAGTGTTTTGCTCTAATGCTCACTGTAGGAAGCCTGGGGGGAGCCCCAAACCCTTTGAGAGGACTCAGCAAGGGGTTGTCTGAGACAAAAGAAACCGTGGAAGAAGTACTCGAATAAAGAGATAGACACTAAGAAATCACTGGAACTCTATGATATTCACCCAAGAGTCTTAACAGAATTAAAGGATGAAATAGTTGAATTATTGATGGTGGTGTGTAACCTTTCTCTTAAAATTTCACTCATTCCTGTGGAGGGAAGAGTGGTGACTGTGGCACAAACTTTAAAGTGGTTTCTAGAGATCTCCAAGCCTGTGAGCCTGATGTCTGCACTTGGTGAATTAACAGAAGCCGTGATAAAAAATAGAATTTGTGGAAATCTTGATAAATGTGACATACTGGAAACATAAAACATAGTTTCTATAAAGGCTAGTCTTGGCCTTCAAATGCAATGCAAGTCTCTGGAGGAGACAATGAGCAAGTCACTAAGGATGACCCTGTTGCGATAATCTGCCTGGATTTCCAGAAGACTTTGTAAAAAGTTCCTCACCATAGGATATTAAGGAAATGAAGCACCATGGCATAAACGAGAAGGCCCTAACTTGCATAAATAATAGGTTCAGAAACATAAAGTAAAACTAAATGTTTGGTTTTCAAAACGAAAGAAGGGCTCCAGGGCTCTTCCAGGATCTGTGCTATGCAACATGTCTGTAAGTGACCTGGAAAGCACAGCAAAGAGCAAGGTGACAAAACTGGCCAAGCTGAGGGAGTCAGGCCTTAGGCTGGCGATAAAAAATTGCAGAATGGGATTATGAGACTAGGAAGTAAAAAGGCAGGTAAAATTCAGTACAGATAAATTGGTGCAGATGGGAAACAATAATCCTAAATTTACATACAAATAGTTGTCATCTTGCAACTCAGGAGTGAGACCTTGAGTCTTATCATAGAGAGCTTGAGAAAAACATTGGCAACTATCAGAAAAACAAATTGGATTTTAGGGGAAAACTGGGAAAGGAATGGAAAGCAAACCAAGAAAACAGTGTCACAGCTCTGTAGCTATGGTCGAACTGCACTCTGAAGTGTGTATTGTTCTTGTCCCCTTGTTCCAGAAGTGTATGGTAGGACAGAGAAAGATCTGAAGAAGGGAATCAGGAGTAATCAGTCATGTGGCAGTTTCTGTACCAGGGATGGGTTTCTTCCCACTGGAAAAGAGAGGACCTGGGTGTGGGGGAACAGATGTCTCTGGAATCACGAATGTTGTAGGAAAGGTGCAACTGCTCCTTTGAGTTGGGTGCTCACTGCTTCTTCCATTACAGGAATCGAGGGGCAATGACATGTTGTCACCCACAGGTAACAGACCTGTAAAGCTCCTCACTGAAGGATGTTGTGTGTCTAAGAAGCTTCAAGAGAAGACTGGGGAAGCACTTGGAAGAGGGAAGTGCTGTGGGTGACAAAACAGAGAAACTCCATCAGGGCTGAGGATTCCCCCCGGCTGAAAAGTGCCACAGCGGAGAGGCTGCTGGGGAGAGGCCGGCTGGGCTCACCTCGCCTGACACCCTGCCCGGGCTGCCTCCACGTACGGCGCCGGAGGCAGAGAACTGGGATGGCAGGACCCTGCTCCGGAGCTGCACGACTGCTCGGATGCCTTATCCTGCGGTGGAGAGGGCAACAGTCTCAGGTACGTGGTCAGGTATCAAAATGCATAATGCAAAGAAGCTGAATTAGGTCATATCCTCTCCTCTGATTATAGAACAGAAGAATGTCTGATTACAGCGTCTTGGGACTGCTACAAAACAGGCTTGCAAAATCAATGCCTTGTTATATTTTGAAAATGAACCAAAACTGAGAAATGAAACCCATGCATTTAAAGACAGTGAGGCTGATGAGAACATTTTCAGTTTCTCCATTTGAAAAAAAGTACGATGAAAGCCTAGTTTCTGTTTAGGGATAGTACCAAATTTGAGAAATGCTCACATCCCCACTGCAGACAGGGTATTGTGGGAACAGACAAGGAGTAATCCAGAGTTAAGTTGCAAGTAAGAGAGAAAGCAGAGATCAATCAGCAGCTGTAAGTAAATTGGACCTGGCACCTTAAGTGCCTTGAATGCTAGAAGTTAAACCTGAAGTAGCATCCTGATTCTTAAAGGGATGTAGTAAATTACCTACTGAACAGGTGACATAATCAAAATGAGTAATGTTGCCAAACCCTGAACAGGGCGTGAAGTCTTGGAGTAACGAGTTAGGAGATGGGGAAGGAGTGGATTGCCAGTTTCCAAGTAAACATCACACAGAACACAAGCCCTCTAAGGGACACAATCATAAAGAAGAGAGTCTTTATTTTGTAACTGTCTTAGTTGACTGTCACGATTCTCAGGCAGCCCACCTTATATAAATTTCGCTGTTATCACCAGCGTATGCAACAAAAGACGTGAACCCAAATAACTAATAAAACAGGACAATCCTCCCTCCTAAAATTGAGATGAAATTAAACTAGATATATTTTCCTTTAAAAGAATCTCTCATTATTATCTTCAGAGTGTTTTTCTGATAGTGAAATGAGTGATAAGATGGTTCTAGATGAAAAGAAAAGCCTTTTAATTTACTAAGGAAAAACCCCAGAAGGCTGCTGTGACTGGCAATATTGAAACTTACTTTTCTGTAATTGACTTGTGTCTAATCTGACTTATTTTCACAGCATTAGTGTTGGTGATGACAGTGAAACAATATTACTGAGTCCAAGAAATAGCAAAGATCTAATTTTTTCAGAAAATAAACTGAATGGCTGGGAGGTAGAGATCCCACCACTGGCAACAAAGAAGTATTTTGCTTGGTCAAAGAGTAGGACAGTATGTATTTTTTAAAGTCAATTTTGTGACTGACCTCAGGTTGCCCCACAGAAGGGCAATTGACCTCAATTTGGAGAGTGACCTCAGGCTGCCCTCATGTTCTATATAACGGTGTACGGCTGCACCAAAACAATTAATTTGCAATGCGGAGGTCTAACAAGAACTGGTCTGCAGATAGCTCATTTCTTCTTCTGGGCTTGTCTCTCCTTCTTGCACTCAAAAAAGAGAGGAGGAAAAAAGCAGAATGGCCTGGTGTTGGAAGCAGGGAATTTTGGGCACAGCTGCTGGCAGTTACCACAAGATGTCTGTCTGCAAACTCATATGGATTTGAAGAACAGCAAGTTGAAGCAGAGCTGACCTTGCACCTGGAGGTTAGTCCCTTGCTGGTCACCAGGAACCGAAGGAGGAGCTGTGGGTAACTGGCTTTTGGAGACGTTAAAGTGGTAAGACCGAGAGTCATTAGGCATAGCCTAACGATATCTTGTTGCTGTTAGTGGAGTGACTTAAAAAGAGAAGATCCATATGTCACAAATATCCTGCCTCACCACGGTTCACAAAGGCAGCTCCAGGAGATGGCTGAACTTGATTTCACCAGCTGGGCAGCTCACGAGTGTGACCACAGGCCTGGACCGAATACTCCACACCCGAACCGAAGGTGACCCCTTCTTTGTATCCCCCCCCAAACTCACATAGGCTGCTTGCCACTGGCTCACTGGCCTTCAGTGAGGAAGGGGTGAAAGGGTGGCGTGCAGAATAGGACCCACGCACAGCCACCTTTTGCATGGCCAGGACTGCATCAGAGGAAAGAGAGGGCTGAGGTCATTATCCATCAGGTATATTGACAATGGAGACTGCTTTTTCTCACACCCATCATTGTGGTATTCAGCCAGGTCTGCCGGAATTATATTTCCTGGTATTGATTTATTTTGCATTCATCAAAGGAGAGCAAGATTTTTAAATTACTAAAACTGGAAATATATTTTAATTTCACACTCAGGCATGAGAGTTACATCTTTTGTGAAGCTGAAATTTTGATAGCAGTGAATTTTCAGCTTCCTACTGGTAGTATCATTACCGCATATTAATACTCTTTCTCCTCTCAGTGAGTAGTGTGTACACCAAGGGCTGTGGTTCACATTGCTTTACAATGTAGATAAACAAAAGCAGAACTGCAAACAGCGCATTAATTCTCATTGCAGTGGCTTTTGATTCAGGGCTGTGTGAAAGTTCTCCAAGCACTTCTGGTTTTCATATCTGTGGCATTTACGAAGAGAATATCCACTTGCAGCAGTTTTCAGATAGTTTTTATTATTTCTTCTTGCCACTGTTATTCTATGTCAAGATTATGATAAATAGTCCCTTTGCTGAATGTTGTAAAATCAAGTACAAAACTTCCGCGTTATATATTTATACAAAGTGCAAGCTAATTTGGTCTAACACTGCAAAATATTATCGTTAAAACTTTACTTTTATTTCTCTGTTCTATTTCTTCTTTTTTTCAAGAAAGATTTATAAAAAAATATTTTTAGAGTAAATTCTGTATCTCTCTGTTACTGTAAAATATTACCTATTTTTCTTATATGATAGAATTATTCTTTTTTTTTTTTTTTTTTTTTTTGTTTCCTGACCTAAAATAATATATCTCTTGGATCAAAACTTCTTACATATTAATGAGGATTAGGCAATTTCAGAGCTTATATGGAAACCTTTGAATACCATTAAGGTGTTGCAGGAAGAATGTGGCTTTTATTTAATCAATGAATGGTTCTTATTCAACTTCTACACAATGCTTTTGCAAGATATTACGGTTTTTGCAGAGGACGGATCTTAAAAACAAGGTCTTAATAGACTTAGTCAAAACTCACTGTTTCCACTGCACATAAACATTAACAATTTGAACACAATTTTAGTTCCAGTTTGAACAGAAAATTTGATTTTGACAAAATTGCCTTTTCTGATGTGAGGCTGTCTTGAAAAAACTTTTCACGTTATTCATCTCTGCCTGGCTAGACTACTCTGACATTCTTCACTTCTGTTTGCCACTGTTGTAACTGCACTTTCATTCACCTGCAATGTGCTAATTGAGTGAGAGAAAGAAAGTGAGGAAATGGTGAGGTTGCCTCTTTGCACTGGTGGTGGAGTTGTGAAATGGTTGCTCTATAGTAGCAGAGAGGGATTAGATATTTAATTCTAAGAAGGGGCCTGAATCTGGGGGTTGGAAGGAGAGATAATCACCTCCCATCAGTCCAGAATTAGACACTAGAATATTTTTGCAGCTAGGCAACTTTTTCTTCCTCCTTGACATAAACTATGGCTTGGGCAGTTAAGAAGGCCAGTGTAAGATTTATTCCTTTATGTTTTACGGGGACCCTAGAGGTTACAGCTGAAAACTAAAGGTTACAGCACCTGTTACAGAAAAAGCCCTGCATAATTTGGGAGCTTGTTACAACTTCTGAAGTGACGTGGGCAACATGAGTCAGATTTTTAAAGGCATTTAAAGTGTTGAAAATGTCAAGGTCTTTTGATGCCTAGACTTGTCAAAAATTCCCCTCTGCAACTTTAGCAATGAAAACACCTTTAAATCTAGCATGAAGACCCTTAAAGATATTATTTGCTTGCACAGCATGTAGGTGGTCTGTGTCCAAGAACTTAATTCACTTCTGCAAGTGAGCCCAAGTTTCCTAATTCAGTCACCTTTGAAATGTGACTTTTTTTTCCCTTCCAACTGTTCCTCATGCTTATCATCCTCTCTGTATAAACTTAAAAAATGAAAGAATTTATAGTACAGTTATAGCACAAGTCAAACTTGTTTGATTTCTAGCCTGCATGTAAAAGCTGAGTAACATTTCTAACATTTTGAGGATCACATTTTATTTATCTACCTATGCTTTTTGAAGACCAGCCATTCCATTTTATTGAAATACATAATCTTAGTATGCCAGACATCAGTGCTATGAAATGTGCCTATTTCTTTATATTATAAATCCTTCTACACTGCAAAACCAGTTAGATTAAAGAGTAGAAGCAGTTAAAAGACAATGAAGAAATTGTAAATTATATATCTATATGCATGGGCCTGATTCTCATTCGTACCTATATTCATCCATACTGGCAGAAAAACATGGCTCTCAACCAGGTGCAAGTGCATTTTGCAAGAAGTTCTGCTTCATTCTAAACATGTGCTCGCCTGGCTTCATGCTGACTACCAGCCATGAGCTCATGTTCTTAGAATCTTTATATCGGTTATTTGTATCAGTGTAACAATTAACATCAGTTGCTGGCACAAATATAAAAGAGATGTAAATCTATAAAGCCCTCACAAAATATATAAAGGGACTTGATACTTATATCAAACGTTTGTCTACATGTAGGCAAGTAAGAATTTCCATATTTTATTCACTTTGCTCTTCCTCCAAACTACCTGGGTGCAGCGAGAAGTTGAATTGTGCAATATGAAAAATCATCTACCTACCTGTAGTCAGAAGCAGGTTGTATAAACTTGGGCTTGGTGATTTCCTAACAACAGCTACTGGACCGAGCAGCTGAAACCACTAACAGTTCCAGGCAAAAAACTGCATGTGCACACTAGGAGTGAATAAAAGTCATGCCTTATCTGCACAGAAGCCTGCTCTTTTCATTTTTTATAGATCTTTGATATGAATTGCTGAGGTTAATTGCATTACACGGGTACGAGATTTGTGCGAATGGATAAACTGGACCCTACATGTTTGAAGTAGCATACTTGGTTAACTCATTCATTAATTCAACACAAAACAAATGCCATTACAATGGGAGGAGGAGGAGTTGTTTGTATTATAACTTCATCTGGCCCTGTACCTGTTTAATTGGGAGGCTCCTACAAGCTCTTTTAAGGCACATTCATCTCATATTGACATCCTCCCTTTCCATATGTTTTTAGACACTGCAATATGAATTATGCTTATTATGGAAATGACAGCCAAATCTATTTTGCTCCTACAAGTGATGTGCCAAGACAGCCTCTGTTCTGTCAGCAAGCATTGCCAAAGTACAAATGCATATGGCAGCAAACCTTTTTCAGTTTAAAACAGAAATGCTGAAAACTGACTTCACTAATTTATCAAAACTGCTTTCTGGCTCTCTCAGGATTTCTTCTGGCGACTACAAGACATTCTTCTCCAATGCAACTGGAAACTTTTTGGAGCTAAGTCAATATTTTCATTCACAATTCATGTTAACACTGGACCCGAACATTGCAAGGTGCTGAATCTGTTGACAGGGAAGCAACCGGCACTTTCCAACAAAGAAATCATGGTCCTACTCGAGTGGTTTGCTGCCATTGCATTGGATGTTGTAAAATTACTTCTAGTTGTAAAAAAAATGGTCTGAAGTACTACTAACTGACTATCTGCATTTTATCCTTGTTCTTCCCATCATTGCATATAAATGCACCTGTGAGGTCAGGATAGAGAAAAGTGCGTCCCAACTCCTTTCCTTCCACAGAATTTAAAATCTTAGTACTGGAAACAGAATACAGCCTTCGTCTCTGGCCTTCCTGAAGAAGCTCAGGTGGTTGGTAGTCCTCTAGTAGTTTCAGTAGGCTTGGGGCATGGTTCACCTTGCAGGAGAGCTGCTTTGCTCCTTTCTCTTTCACACTCACATCTATTTTTCTTTTGCTTCTGAAGATAAAGCTAAGGATGTTTTGTTAATGGTGGATAAAAAGCTGGACATGACCTAGAAATGTGAGCTCTCAGCCCAGAAAGCCAACCATATCCCAGGTTGCACCAAAAGCAGCGTGGCCAGCAGGTTGAGGGAGGGGATTCTGCCCCTCTGCTCTGCTCTGGTGAGACCCCACCTGCAGTGCTGCCTCCTGATCTGGGGCCTCAGCACAGGAGAGACACGGGGCTGTTGGAGCGGAGCCAGAGGAGGCCACAGAAATGTTCAGAGGGATGGAGGACCTCTCATATGAAGACAGGCTGAGAGAGTTGGGGTTGTTCAGCCTGGAGAAGAGTCTCCTGGAGACCTTATTGTGGCCTTTCAATACTTAAAGGGGGCCTTTAAGAAAGACAGGGACAAACATTTTAGGGCCTGCTGTGATAGGATAAGGGGTAATGATTTTAAACTAAAAGAGGGAGATACAGACTAGACATAAGGAAGGCATTTTTTTTTTATGCTGAGGGTGTTGAAGCACTGGCACAGGTTGCCCAGAGAGGTGGTAGAAGCCCCACCCCTGGAGACATTTAAGTTCAGGCTGGACGGGGCTCTGGACAACCTGATCTAGTTGAAGATGTCCCTGCTCACTGCAGGGGGGTTGGACTAGATGGCCTTTAAAGGTCCCTTCCAACCCAAACTATTGTGTGACTCTATGATTCTATGACTGGAGGACCCCATGCCATTGTCCTTTAACGAGTGGAGAAATATTATTCAGCAGTACCATGTTTTATGAGCCTTACTTCGAAAGAGAGCTGCATGCTTTACATCTTTGGGAATTATTTACTATGTCGTATGCTAACTGAATTCACTGATAAAGCTCTTCAGTGCCTTTAGACGTTTATGAATGCTGCTGTCATGTTTCTTCCCTTCGCTAGCTCTGCTCAGTACACAGAAGACCCCTTTGTATAATCATTGTATTGGTTTCTTGTGTATAGCGAATCAATTAGTTAAACACACTTTCATTTTGTGTAGTGTAAGCATCCTGCTGGGTAAGGGCTGTTTTTGAAGGTGAATGGATCCTGAATTTCTTCAGTGGAGTAGCAGTGACACCTCTGATAGATTATGACACTGTAATCTTATGTAAGGGATATGGTAATGGAGATTTCAGTTACTCTT
>KL285409.1:334-29572 GCA_000699545.1 Podiceps cristatus
CCGGCTGTGTCAAGTGGCACTGCGACAGGAGTAGCTCCTTGCCAAATACTGAGCTATGGTGCGTAAGGGGACCCCAAGGCACACAGCGCATGCTCCCCCGCGCTGCCAGAATGGGAGCCACGGGAGGGCGAAGCAGGCGGGCGGTGATGAGCGCGCATGCGCAGCGAAGCGGCGAGGGCGTGTTAGGAGGCGGCGGCGCATGCGCGGAAGCTGGACTGGTAGCTCAGTGCGCATGCGCAGTAGGAAGCCGGGGGAGTGGGGCTGGGTCGATGTGACGTAATGTGCGCATGCGCAGTGGTGAGCAGGGGGAGCCTGGGGAGGCGGTGTCGTTAATGCATTGCGCATGCGCGGCCGGTAGGGGAGCGCTGGGAACAGCCATATCCTGCTTGTTCGTCAATTCGGCGCTTGCGCAGTAGGCTGCTGCGGGGACTTGCGGAATAATGAGCCTTTCCATCCGCTTGGGGGGAGTCGGAGGAGGAAGACATGCTGCCAAATAGTGAGCTCCAGCTGCTGGTGTTCTCCTAGGGGGGCTGGCTGCGGAGTGGGGGGCAGAGTCCGGGGGCGCGATCCCCACCCACCGCACCTGCTTGGGACAGGGCTCCTCCTCGGAGCAGGGCTTCCTCCAGCGGTAGGAGTCACTCGTAGGGCCAGGAGGTAAGAGCTGTGGGGAAGGGGGCAGGAGTTGAGAGGAGAGAGGGCTCGGTAGCCGGGCTGGGGAGGAGGGTGCGAGCGGGGGAGCCGGGCCTGAGGGGAGGAGAGGTGCGGCTGGGCGAAGTTGGGGGGCAGCCTGGTTAAGGGACCCCTCGAGGTCCTCAGGCAGGGATAAAGGTTCAGTGGGGTGCCAGGAACTCAGTAAGGAAACACGAGTGGGAGAAAGGAAATAAGGGCTGAAGTGGAAAAACTGAGATGACTAACAGCATCACCAAGTAAGGGCTGACAGGTCACAGCTCCGCCGCTGAGGACTGTGAGGCACATTTCTAAATCAGGAGGAAACTTGGTTTTCCGATGAATTAGACCCCAGGGTGCCTTGGATCAGTGCTGGTGTTTCTGAGCTGGGTCTCAGGCCTGTAGTGGTGTTTAAAGGAAATGGTGCATCATCATGCAGTGTGGAAAGGCAAAAGAATTCCCTTTCACAGCTAAATGTGTCACTAATGTGATTTGATAGCAGAGTGCTAGTGCTTGCTGCAAGCGTGGTCTTGATTAGTGATAGATGGTGTAAGGTAATATTATTATTCCCACAGTATTTGCCAAGCTGCCTGTGAAATAGAATTGGCTTTTTCAGTCAGGAGTTTTTAGAGGGGAGCAATAGAATGTAATGTTATTTGTTGTCCTTTTCAGTAACTCAGCATTTTTAAATGTGTTTACATTTATGATTGTGGAGCTTCATCGTCACATAACGAAAAGGAATACTTTTTTGTGATTTCCTTTTTTCTTCTTTGCCTTTAGAGTTCTAAGTGGTTATGTCTCTGGTGGCTTGATGTGAAGCCCTGTAAAAGTCTGAAGAATTACATTATTATTTATGCTTTGTGAAACAGAACTCTTTGGTTATAAAAACCCCCCCCTTGATTAGTTGAATAAAACATATAACTGGCTTGCTTATTTTCAGTGACATTTTCTAACCAGACACCCAGAATACTTTGGTTTCATTATGTTACTTGTTTTGTTGCGGCCTGAAAAAAAAAATACATTTTTTTTTTCTTAGTGGATGTGTATTGTGATCAAGACAACGTGATAGCAGAAGTACATCGCAAGCTGTCATCCTGTCACTGTATCAGTAGAGGACAGTAATACAAAACTATGCTTACCATAAGATCGTGGAAACTACTACCAAATCTGATATCCTGTTTTATTTGGGCGTAGTGACCACTGTGTTTCCTCCCCAAAACCTCTGTGATTTACACGTAGACACGGATCAGGGAGGGAGTTAAAATGGAAGGGGGTTTGGTTTGACACCTGGTCTGGGGAAGCGATACCATCATTGATCACACAGGTCACGGTGGAGTGCTTAAAAAGCCTGTTTCTTCTGTAATTGGACTTACAATTTGCTGATGTTTTAACATGGAGAAGGTACCAGTATTGGCACTAGTATTAGGCTGATTAGACCTGATAAATGTTAAAAACGATTCCATCCACCACTCTTCTCTCAGTTAGTTTCCACTGAGCCAGCTTCACTGGTGGTGGGGGGTGAGTTTAGGGTTAATCTGAACTGCAGCTGAGCCTCTAGGCAGACCTAGTGTTAGGTATGTACTGAGAACTGAGTTTGTTGCCGAGTGATTTTTCTAGATACCAATCCAGTTTACAATAAGAGGGACTTACCAGCTTTACTCTTGGCACACCCTTCTGTTCAGTGTTTCGACTCATGGGGCTTGCCATTTCACCGCCTAGCTCACTGTGAACCTGTAAAATTGAAATCATCTACCTCATTTCTTCCTGGACATTACTTCTGCAAAATTGGGCATAAAGCTGGCGAAGATACCTCTTTCTTGTACAATCAGAGATAATCCGTTTCTTGTATGAGCAGGAGCTATTGCTGTGTTCTCGATTGCATTCATCGTTCCACGTTTGGAAATATCCACTGTAATTTTGTAAAATTCCTTCTCTCCTCCCAGCTTTGGCTCGATTTTCTGCACGATTGGTGTATTATGTAAGATGTTGCTGTATTCCTCCAACCTCTGCCTGCTGGTGTTTCCTACTCAGCACGGAGAGGAAATAGAACAAAAATGTGGTGTATTTTGTGTGTGTGTGTGCGTGTGGGGGGTGTGTGTGTTTGGTTTTTGTTTTTTTTAAACCCAACACCTTTATTGAGAGTGGCAGTTCTTGATTCTCAGCTGATAAGCTGCTACTGCATTCTGTCTTGTACTTTGTACTTGAGAAACCTCTTCAATAAAGCATGTGTCCCAAGTTCTAGAAACACATGACAGTACAGGAAACTAGCATGAGATTAAAGTATTCGTACACTTGAGGAGGCAAAGAAGCTGCTGCTTCTTAGAAGCTATGTCTGTAAATAATATTAGAACTTCTTTTCTTGGTTTGGTGGTGTTAAGTGTCCCTTTACTGAACACTCAAGTGGTGTTTTGGAAGGAAGGAGTTTAGTGATTCTGGAAGTCTCTTCCTCTTTGCTGATGTGCATAGCTGAGAACTCAAGAAAATATGTGGTACACATGAAATGTAATTTGTGGTTGTTTTTTGTTTTTTTGTTTTTTTTTTTTTTTCCCCTCTCTCTCCCTCTCTCTCTACATTTTTAGGACAGAAAAGATGCAGAGCCACTGACTGTGTAGCAAATGCCCAGAAAAGACTTGGGAGTTCGTTTTTATACCGTGAGTAAATTCTTTGGCTACAGGCAGGAGTTGCACTGTTGCGTTCTGTGAGGTGTCGCTGGTCTTACAACTCCATGGATTTTTAGATATCCATAGAGTTTATAAAGTCAGGACCGTGGGAGGGATTAAACACTCCAGTACTAAATTTATAACTGGAAGATACTGTTTTGGCTGTTGATACAGTAGAAGCCAGTAGGATTCTGGTGACTTTAGTTGCACTGACCGCAGAAAATACTTTTAAAATTTTTATATTGAGATCTCAGTTCAGCTTCTTGGCCTGTGTTGTAGGCCTTATTCAATAGGTTATATTGTATGGCTGTGGACTTCAAAAATGGCTTTCGTTAGAAATGTAGTGTGTATGTTGTGCATTTTAAATTGGGTCTGACGTAATACTTGGGCTGTGAATTATATACGGTAATTTTAATGCTTTTAAAAAATTGATCCAACTTCTGATAACAGAAATAACTGCAGTAAAAAAGGGTACCATTGTGCACACCTTTAAGAGACTCGTATACAGAAAAAAGTCAGAATCTTAATTTGAAAATATGCTCATTTTTAAGCATTTTCAATATTTAGGAATCTCATAAGTTCAGTAATACTGTTTCTGAAAATACACTGGAAGGTTTAGAACTCTAAACACTTAAATTTATTACATATGCAGAAACATTTAATGTGGCATGATATATAAACCGACATAGGGTATAGCTGGACATTGGGATACTTAAATTGCTGACTGATAGTTTAAGTTACTCTGATTTTTAATTTTTTTTTCTGGAGTTAACGTGCCACCCTTTGAGTTAATAGAGGTACAGTTGGAACACTTTAATACGTGTGACATCAAACATGCCAGGGGCATCTATACAGCATCAATCTGACAAGAGGCATGTGATGTTTTTAAAAATGGAAAATGTATTTGTGATGTCAAATAGAACTTAATGTACTATAGTTTTTTAACCTTGAATATACAGGGATGGTACTTGTAGAGTTTCACAACATGATCTGTGGGACTTAAACAGTGATGTGTAGTTGTTCAGGGGTTTTTTCCACCTTTCCATGAAGTCTGAGTCCTCATATTTACCAATAAACAGCTCTCTCCAAAATGGGTATAACAGGTGAATATCTCTGTTAGGGCTGTGACAAGAACCGATACTTAAGCAAAATTGCATGGGCAGAGAAGATGGTCTAGAAAAAAACGACTGGTCTTAGAGCCAAACAAGAAGCAGAAGTTTGCTTACGAGATTTGATCAGATGAAGTAGTCATTTAACTTGAAAATATATGTATTTTTTTAAGTGTCGCTTTGGTTACTATTTTGCTCATACCCTTTGCTCGTCGCTGCAGAAATTTGTTCAACAAATCATAAATCAGATAATTGTATATGGCAACTTTTATCTAATAGCAGTGGTTTACTAGTGGGAGACTTCCTAAGATCGTTAAGTTTTATTTCTTTAGCTTAGATTTTAAAGCTAGTGAGGCCTCACTTGTCTTCTCTTAAAAAGAAAACCTTTTTCATTTTAAATTTTTATTTAAAATAGTGGATTTGCCTTTTATGTCTGAAAGAAAAGCTCTGGTCACAGCCCTGGTTTTAGAGACATGTTTCTAGCAGTGAGACGGGAGAGCAGGTGGAGACCAACACACCGACTCGCCTGGAGCTGCTGTATAGCAATGCAGAGAAGCTGCCTGGCTGCCTCCCAAGGGTTGCTGCATAAAGAGGCTAGAACAGACGCTGACTGCATCGATGGAAAAGTTTTCAGTTAACATGGCTAGGATCATGCCTACAGATTAACTGTGTTGGCTGTTCAAGATTGTTGTCATATCCCCCCCCCAAGAATCCGTTACTTTACGGTGAAGACGTCGTACCGTTCCTTCTGGGATGCATAGCGGCAGGCTGTTGTAGGCTGGGTATCCTGACCGTACGGTTCTGCCTTTTAAATTCAGCATCAGTTGAAACAATGCCACTCTATTGGTACCTTCATTTCCTCAGCTGCTTTTTTGTAGAAGCGTGCAACCTCAACAAGCTGTGCTTAAAACCCACATATATCAGTTTGATTAATTTCTTAGAAGCACTTGTGGGCAGTGAATGAAGTTCAGAGAACAGTATTTCACTACTGCCTTCGAGGGACAGGTGACTTTCTTAACATTTCCTGCTAGCTTGTAATTTTGTTCATACCTGGATTTCCCAGAGATAAGAACAGTGTGTTGGTGTAGGTGTTTTGAGTCCAGAAGTTTTGAAAATTACCGTGTTCTGCCTTACAGACCTCTGCTTTCTAGCAAGTAAGATTACAGTGAAATGACTGCTCTTTAAATTTTATGTAATACAATTTTAACCAGGGAGTGCAAGCACAAGCATTACGGTACATTACATTCACCCGTGTCCTGGAGATGTTCTGGAACATCCTTTCTTGAGGTTGGTGCCAACCTCACAAAACCTGCAAGTGTGGTAAAAGTCCTAGTAATTACTCAGTAGTAAATATTTATAACTTGTATCGTTTATAGTTGGCTCTTGGCTAGCAGGTAATTGATATTTCTCTTTAGGTAATACTGCCCAGTAGCTTATTGAGTTTTACTATTGATGGGGAAAATAGTAGGAAGACTTCTTAAAGTGTTTTTATAAGAACAAATGGTAACAGGAAGAAAACAAAAGCAACAAGGACTGGTTTCTTCTTTGTTGCTGGACATGGTTTATGGACATGGCTTATTGGTGTGAAAAGGGAAATAAATTTAGGTATCTTCCGGGAATTTATTATATGTACTTTTACGTTTCCCTCTGTTTTATAAATGCCAACAACAGCTTAGAATGCATCATGGAAATTAAAAGTCACTGTGTCCAAGGTACTTCCTTTGAGATTTTTTACAACATTAATGGCAAAAGCAGTGAAAAGAACTCACCTTGCTGCGCTGTTTCTGAAGTGTCACTAATGTAAACAGACATACAGCAATGCCGGGGGCCCAGTCTTTTTTTCCTATTGACTAAAACCATATTAAATATAGAATATCTAAGCTACCAACATTTTCCTTTCCTCTTTGTCTTATTAATTCAATAATCTTGATCTTGAATGGTTAGAATATTCAAATATGGGTGTAGGCGAATACCATAATTGTGTTATTTTCAAAGTCTGATTTATGGTAAGATGTGTTTGGGGTTTTTTTTTATGTTAATGTAAGACTATTGAAATCATGTGAGCAAAACCATCACACCTTATTGAAGTCAGTGTGATATGTTTTATAGAAAACATGGCTGCTGATTTTTGAGGAAAATGTAGATGGTTTGGAAGTACAAGTTGGTTGGAATTTAATTCCCATCTCCTTCCTCTCCTTATTCCTTTCATGCTGATAAGATCCGAGAAAAGACAAAGAAACTGAAAATTAAGAACTCTTCCTGCCTATAAAAAAGAAGTGGTGGAGAAGCATTACCTGGTAGGATAGGCTGCAAACAGGAGTCATTTAGAGTGCTTGTAATTGCTCTTTTTTATCTGTTAGAAATAAGTCCTGGAGTGAGCTTTCTGTTGGAGTGAAGCAAGAGGTGGATTTCTTCTCATGCTTTTCCAAAAACCTGGGTTTGCATGCTGATTCTAAGAGTACATTTATTTGACAATCATATGATCTTTACATTTAGCAGGTTAAAATAATTCTCATAACCATTTTGAAGTCATGCTGCAATTGCAAGTAGTTTGATGTCTAGTTTTGGCCATGCACTGTAATCTCTAAATTGATTATTTGAAAGCTTGATTTCCAGAATAATAACGGCAGAAACTGTATTTTGGCTCAAGCTGGGTTTGATAACGTTCTTAGAAATATTAACACAAGATGGCAACCGGAAAACGTTATGTGAGGACTACCAGATGTTTGTATTACTGGAAAGTTGATATAAATAAAAGGCTCCAGAGGGGATTATAGTCTTGGTGGTTTGCTAGAGGTCAGCTCTGCAATCCCATTTGAGTGCTGTAGCGGTGTTTGGTACCAGGTTTCCGCACAGCAGATTGACAAATTCAGTCCTGATTAATTTTCAGGTTTTACTTGTCTCTGATTAGGAATCGTACCACATAGGCATTTTCTTCCAGTTATTTTCAACTCCCCGGGAATCTGTTGGGATTTTAGAGGTGTGAGGTATTTCGAGCAGTGTGTTGCTCTTAGAAGAGAAGAACAATCTACAGAGGGGAGAAAAGCCCCTACTGCTGCTTGTCTGCTTTCAGAGGGAGAGGCTTCCCTGGCATGTCGGAAGTTTTCTGAGAAAGAGTAGTTTTCACGGCTTTCTCTTTTAATTTGGAAGATGACTTACATGCTATGAAAGTGCAAATGTTTTACTTTTTTTAAAAATTGCTAAATCGCAACGGAGTTACTTGACGAGTGACAGGTAATAATTTACTCTACAAATAGAAGCTGAGGCTGTAAAATACTTTTACGATTTGCCTGTGAGGGAGAATCTAAAATAAAAGAGTTCACGGGCAATAACAAAACCCTGCTTTTCAAAAACAAGATCAGGTTTCTTATTGAAGACAGAAGTCTGCTGCGGCTGATTGTTTCTGTAAAACCTAAGCTGCTGTGTTCAAATAACATTTTCCTTCTGAGAGGAGAGAAATGAGCAAAAAAGAGAAGCGAGGTGAAAAGGAGAATTCGGAGAGAAATAAGAGATTTATTTCTTTTTAACATGCTTAAGATCTGAATTAAAAAATTACAAGGAAGATTAACTTCTGAGGAAGAACAGTTTTGACGATTTAAGCTTTAAGAACCGCAGGACATACCTCATGAGGATTAAAGATGGAAGTAGAAAGAGTTAAAGAAGGGGCAAACCTCTGGTGAAAATAGGAGTGGTGGCTTAAATGCAACAGTAACTCTAAAATAAAGTTTGCTTTTAAGAATTTGATTACTTTTTATATTTATTGGTGTGGATGTAATTCTCATATACTTTGGGTAATTTATAGTAAGGGTTGGATGTGATTAAAGGGGATACGGTTTTCTGCATCTCTTCAAACTGGCATGAAGCAGTCTTAGAAGAATGTCAAAAATATGACTTGACTTAATGACTGAAGAGCAGAAATTTTCAGTGCAGGATTTGTTTATAAAAGCAGAAGGTTATTTAGAGAACTCTGGGCTGCTTCTTACCACCAACTTCCTCTCTCTTTCCTTGGTTTAGTTTTAGCTGTTTGCTATTTTATCTGGTGATATTTGGGGAGGAAGGGGGAGGGATGGTAGATGGTCTACAGCTAAAGAATGATGGTGTTTCTTTTCTCACGAAAGATCTGTAAAACTTGTATTTCTCCTTACAGTGGTGATGTTTCACTGACTATTGTGTCATCCCTTAATTCTTTCAAGGAAATTAGATTTTTGTAGGTGACCAAACCGTTTTGTCTTGGGGTTTGGTGTTTTGGGTTTTTTTTTCTGTTTTATGACTGGAGAATTGGTTTAAGGGAAAAAAAAAAATCCCCTACAACATTCCAAGAATGGAAAAGAAACCATTTCGGAATATTTCTCAAAGTGGAATCTTGGTTACTGAATTCTAGTGGGCTGCCAGTTTTCAGTGCGTTTTGAGATAATTCTATCTCTATCTTATTAACTGTTTTGAAATTTATTTTTTTTTTTACGTAACACCTCTACTTTCCATGATCTGTCATCTCAAAAAAAAAAAAAAATCTGGATGTTCTAACTTGATAAGTTTTTTTGAAATAAACTGAATTAAGGTGTATGTGTCAGCCTTAATTAAAGTCTTCCTTTTCTGCAGTGTCCAGGGGGACCTGTTGTGACCTCAGGAATTTGGCCTTCTCTAATGTACTTGACAACTTTGGGGTATCATAAAAAGAAGGTACCCATCCAAGTTCCTGAATGCTACTGATAGTATAATGGTGATAACTTATAAGCAGAATTAGGACTGATATACATGGTGCCTTGGAATCAAGAGAAAAGCAGGGCCAGTCTAAACCGTTGAGGTCGCTTGCAGTGTATTTTAAGGAAAACAGGTTCTATTGTTTCTGTCTGCCAAATGAGTAGTTGTAGGTCCTTTAGCCTGGTATGTATCTGCCACTGGATGCCAGTTCATTCCTTTTATCTCTCTGCTATGATTGTGTTGATTTTCCAGTCTGTTCTCTTACCACTGAAGATTGTAAATGAAACTCCATGTGTCGTTTTGAGCTCAGCAGTTTTTGAGGGACTCAGCAGGGTACAGGTTAAGTAAGATCTTTTGGGGGATTTAAGAGCACGGAAGGTAGAGGAAGGTGTAATGCACACACTCCTGGTTTTTAGAATGTGTTCATGCTTAGTTCACCAACCACTTTTTTGGCATTAATTATTCTTCCCTCTGATTCAGGTACGGTTAAGTCTGTATATATCCCATTGGTGTTACTCCTTTATAGTTTGTTTTTTTCCAGGTGGTGATTGGCTTCTTGTTGTAGAACTGTTAATATTTCTTTGTTCCAGAAAGATAAGCCTCTCACTTGTGTAAACTAGGCTTCCGTGCTAAAAAGCTCCGTCTTGAAGGGGTCACTTTCATCTTTCCTAAGTGTTGATTTCTAATCTCAGTCTATTTTTACTGGTACGGGTTGTTTGCTGCCTTGATGCAGTCTTTTTTACACCACCATGTTAATAATTAGGCAACTTTATGTAACCTCTGGAGTTCACTGTGCCTGACTTTCAACCTGCAGTTGCAGCTAGGCAAGATTTCCTGCCACACAGGAGACGCTGCAATCAGGATCGCTTGGCAGTTGTTAGCCCCGACTATGTGAATGCTTTGCTCGGCATTGTTTTCTTCTGTGGTATGCCAAGTAGGAAGAACGGCATGATGCCCTGTTTCGCGTATACATTAAAAGCTGAAAACTTACTCATTTTATTCATCTGCTAGTTAGATAGCATTGCATCCCACTTTGCTCTTTTAGTTAACTTGCCCTTCTTTTTCTTCTTTTATTCTATTTCTTTCTTTACTGCAGCAAATTCAGACCATCCATTGTCCTTTCCAAGGCTTTGAAGAATGCAGGAAGATAATGGTCTTTTCCTGTGCTTCCATGTCTCATCCTCTTGTTTTATTGCTCCAATTATCTTTGTCCTGCTCCTTTTCTCTGTACTTATGTGCTGTTCTCGGATAGTCTTTGATGCGTTGCTGGTCCAAGAAGCAACCACTCCGGTTTTTGAAATGCTTAATTAAAAATATACTTCTTTTATAGAAGTCTGTAAGTTATCTTTTGCTGCATAATGCTTACTGAAAATGAATATACTTGGAAATTTCTGGTGTGAACTACTGTTTTCTTAAAAGGTAGTTGGTTTATCTTGAGAAGATGTAGAAATTAACAGGCTGCTTAGCAAAAATCCGGTAATTCTGAAGCCTATTCTAGAATTGTTTGTGGATTTGATATTCCCCACCTCTTTCAGGTCAGGTCTCTGCTGCTCACAGAATAGTTTTGACTGTAGACCCCTACAGTAGATGAAGTTTTGAGCTGAGATGTCTTGGCACAGCTGCTAAGTAATTATGAGGACAAGGTGGCAAGGAAACATTTCCTCTGCTTCAAAAAGGTCTGATCTGGCTCTGGTTCTTAGGAAAAAGTCTTCATCTGGAATTGGTTTTGAATGAGGTGAGAATTACTCTTTTTTCTTAACTGTAGTCTTAACTATGGCCAGAACCAAGTACTGTTTGTTATTTAAAACCAAGGAAGTAAGAGACATGAGCTCACGGGGCTCCATAAAATAATGACTTGCTGTTGTGCCTGTACCTTCAAGTTTGTCCCTGATTCTCCTGGTCAGAAACAATTTTGATATCCAAACTATTTACAAAATGTTTTCCTAAAACCTCTGCCTGCAGCGCTTTTCAATTCACTCCTAGTTCAGAGGTGCCAGCACTGTTAGTGAAGAAGTGTGAACTGGTGAAGTATTAAGTGTTCATGAGCAAATAAACACCGGGGGTGCCCTGCTGATTTCAGAAACTTAACTTTACCGTCAGTCAGCTGTGGTTCCTTTTAAAATGCATTTAATATTGGTCCATGCCAGAAGAGCGATTCAGCATTTGAAGGTGGAAGAACACATGACAGTCTCTACGGCACGCTTCTGAGGATATATTTCAGTGACCTTTTATGTGCTTCTCCTGTTTGTGTGCTTGCTAAGCAAGGCAAGCAGCAGGTTTTTCCTTACTGGTAATTTTTGCAAAAGACAGTGAGGTGTATTACCTGTTTATTCCCGTTATTAATTGCCACGGCAGTAAAAGTACCAGTGATATCATTTGATGACAGGTATTTGATGGTTGATTGCCATGTTGAGCTAGGGATATGTTGGAGTTTAATGGCTTTTTTTAACTGTATTTAACTGCCTCACAAAGCATCTGTAGAAAGCTTTGATGTACCAGACTGAAAGTGTTTTCCAAATAATAGAAAAACTTTAAAATCTAGAACCTTTGTCCCCTTTGGGCCGTTTTAAAAGCATAACAAATGACGCGCTGGCATGCAGCAATTCTATTAGCACGTTGTCATAACTTTTATTACCACCTGCCTATCCAAGCCATCTGGGAGGAAAGGATGTACGATATAAAAGTGACAGTTACTCAGAGGATATTAAATAATCCTGTGTATCTCAAGCTTATACATTTGTCTTGCCTTTAGAGAAGCTTTCTGAAACGTCTCTGCATATGTAAGATGGAGGAATAATATTTAGGTATATGTTAAAATCCTATTGAAATACAGAAAGTAGCTGTTAAAGTTCCTGGTTTTGCATCACACAATTATGTATTTCCTTCCTCAATTACCTGATTGATGGCTACAGCCTTCTGGAGTTTGCTCCTTGAAGACCAGTGAAACATAGAGGAATTTAGGATTAACTTCTGCCCTCCATCCAGGAAACCCTTCAACTTCTCAGGGTGTTCCAAGAGGCTTGATGAATGTGGCATTGTAACATAAAAAGTTGTCTCCTCTTTAATGCCTCATTTACGCGCCATAAAGGGAGGTGTTACCACTAAATTTACCAGTTTGTCTTTGAGAAGGACCCACTGGAGTCTTTTAATTGTTTAATTACCTTTTGTGTTAAACCACTTCTCTAATATGCGTGTAGAGGTACTTAATTGCTTCAGTTTACGTGGAGGTAGAAGTTGTCTTACACAAAACTGCTTATTGTTGATAAATAACTTATGTGGAAATTGTTTCCTAATCTGGACTGTTCTGGATCTGTTCTGTGTCGTTATTCAAGGAGAACAGCATTGTGACCTCCCAGTCACCGGGAGGATGCTGATCAGCCACTGCTGTTGACTCTGGCCGTTCCTCACATGGAGCTCTTTAGGGTGTCTTGCCATGATGGCCGTGCCCAGAATCCCTGTTAGGAGGAAGACCAAGTAGGTTAGAATCATAAAATCATAGAATCATTTAGGTTGGAAAAGACCTTTAAACCAACTGTTAAGAGTACTGCCAAGGCCACCACTAAATCATGGCCCTCAGTGCCACATCTATGCGTCTTTTAAATCCCTCCAGGGATGGTGACTCCACCACTGCCCTGGGCAGCCTGTTCCAGTGCTTGACAGCCCTTTCTGGGAAAAAATGTTTCCTGATAACCAATCTAAACCTCCCCTGGCACAACTTAAGGCCATTTCCTCTTGTCCTATGCTTGTTACCTGGGAGAAGAGGCTGACCTCCACCTCACTCCAACCTCTTTTCAGGTACTTATAGAGAGTGATAAGGTTTCTCTGGAGCCACCTTTTTTTTTTTTTTTTTTTTTTTTTTTTTTTTTTCTCGGGGCTAGACAGCCCCAGGTCCTTCAGCTGCTCCTCACAGCACTTGTGCTCTAGACCCTTCTCCAGCTTCATTGCCCATCTTATTGAGGTGCTGGAGCACATCCAGTCTTTCTTGGAGTGAGGGGCCCAAAACTGAACACAGTATTGGAGGTACGGCCTCAACCAGTGCTGGGTACAGGGGGTTGATCATCACCCTAGTCCTGCTGGCCACACAGTTTCTGATACAAGCCAGGATGCTCTTGGCCTTTGTGGCCACCTGGACACACTGGGATCATATTCAGCCAGTTGTCGTGGCTTGAGGTTGTTGTGGCTTGGGGTTTAATTCACACCTTCATTTTCACCAGCTATATGGGGAGATGTATGGAGGGCTTTAGTGTTGTTTCAGACAATTAAAAAGTTACTTTAAGCTAAGTTACTTTTACACCTTTTCTTCATCCCTCTTATGCTTCTTAAATAAGTGGCATTATTTCTCACTCTGCATAAGGAAGTATTTTAAAAGAGACTGGAATGCTTCTGTGTTGCAAGTAGTTTGAGTAAAAAGATGTGAGTTAAAAACTAAAATCACTAACTAACTATAATTTTATCAATGACAACAAAAAAATACAATTTCCTGTCCCACTCATGTTTTATTTATTCATTGTGCTTTCTTCTGGTCAAACCTTTTCATTAGGCTTACCATCTTGTTGCTCAGTGTGCAGGCAGGTGAGGAGGCAAGCTTAAGAAACTTCATCTTTTCCCTGCTTATTCTCCTCTCATGACTTCATGTCCTGGTCCTTTGTGCCTCTGCTATAAAACCAATCACTAGAATAATGCAGATTAAAAATAGCTGTGAACAGAACAATGCAACAGTTTGGGTGGAGTTGAGCAATGCTTCTGTGAACCCCGAGGGGAAGGAAAAGCTTGGGTCTCTCCTGCCTGTAGACTTTAGTCAAAGGCAAAAAAAAAATCATCCCATCCCCAGCCATGGTGAGGAGGAGCGGTTTCTTGCTGCTTGTGCTGGAATTTCAGGTTTTATCTGTCCCTCAAAAACTCGTGACTGGAGACAGGGAAGCAGTGATGTCCTAGGTGGCAAGACTGCCCGTGGAAGGGCAGTTTGCCAAGTATTCAAAACTAGTGTCTGCTAATTTGGGTTTAATTTGCATGACACAGAGTGGTTTACTTCGGAGGAATTGTGGTAATTTTAAGTTTAATGTAATAAAACCTGCAGTCAGTATCTAAAGCACATATTGATGCCCCTTTCTTTCTAAAATGTTAATTTTAATATCACCATTTTAACACACTTTTTTTTTTTCCCCCGTTTCACATGGACAGCACAAACTTCAAATGCAAGAAGTTTGTAAAGCAGTTTCATCTGAGAGCACTTGGCTTTACATTAGTGCTAGTTGCCTGCAAGTTCAGATCTTGCGGAGTTAGTCATTTGCCCCTGAGCTTTGCTCTGGGAAATAATTTTCCATCGAGTTAAGTAGGCGTCTCTGCAGGGTGAAATACGTATTTCCCAGCTCCTTTTCAGTGTTTACATGGGGTGACTTGCGCTTTTCTAAAGGAAATTAAAGGGGGGCGTGGCACCACTCTTGTTTTACCACTAGATAATGCCTGTGTACCGGTATTTCCAGGTACTTTCTGAGGGTGCATAAAGCTCAAAACGTGAGTACACAGCCATAAACTGGAGCGGAGGCTGATCCCAGCCTTGCTTGGGAGAGGTCTGGTCTGCAGCTGGAGCCGGCGCTCAAATCCAGACCTGCCTGGCAACTGCGCTTAAAGACTCCAAATTAGGTTGATAGTAGTTGGGGGGGGAATTATGTGCATATATATTTATGTTCTTAATGTGAATACTCTTCTGTTGTTTCGAGGTGTGGGATTTTTAGGTATATATTCTCTATGCGTTCCACCATTTCCTTTCAACAAGTAATGACTTGGCCTTCCTCAAAAGCATGAGTCTGTGCTTTACCTTTCTCCCCCAATGCGTCGTAGTATCAGCCTTTGCATTTAAAGCAATTCATATCTCAGGATAACAGGTTTATGTCTTTTGCTCACCTTTTTTTTTTTTTTTTTTCTTTATCCTTTCGAGGACAAAGCTAACAGCAGTGGAGTTCTTGTTGTTCACTGGCTGTTCTGTGCAGTAAGAGGAAAGCAAATAAATACCACCTGCAAACCAGAAAGTGTTTTGCAGAAGGATAAACTGTAAGGCATGTGATGCTTTTATATCTGCCAGAATTGTGAATCCTAGTTTCCGAGCTCATCTTTGAAGACCGTTTGTGTATCTGCTTTAGGGATCAGGACTCAGAAGTCAGAGATGGGTTGATTATTCTATTTTGTTTTAAAACCTCTCTTCTGGTAACTAGGTGCCTGTTTTACCAGTTGTGCCTGCGTATTCATTCAGGTGTGCTGCAGTGGTTTTAACCCCATGTGTTCTCTGCAGATCACAATTTGATTTGGTACTTAGAAGTTGGGAACTTCACTAGCATATAAAGGCAATGAGAATTTCCCCCTGGCCACAGAGATTGGTTTTGAAGTAGAGAAATCATTAGCAACACCTTCCCTAATAGTAAGGCTTCAGGAAAAGCTTTTAAGCTATAGGAAATTATTCTGTTGATGTTACCAGAGTCGCTCTGAGCATAGGGTTTTGTTTTGCTGTGGAGTTTGGGTTGCATGTTGCTACCTGTAGCCTTTTCAGATCAGGAACTTTATTTGTCAGACGTGATCTCTGATAGTCTGAGACTCTCATAATGAAAATAGGGAGTAAGTAGTGAGTTGAAATGGTGGCCTCGGGGTAAAGTAGTAAATCCCAAGTCAAATGGTGAGTCTCCTATTTGAGTCTTGGACTCCTTAAAGGAAATGATATGCTAGACTTATTCCTATAAGGAGCTGCATATTGAAAGAATGAGTGGAGGTGGTATATTCCCTCTTCAGAAAACATACGGTAACACTTTAAAATGTTTAACATCATATTTTGAAGGTGCTAGGGGGGAGGGAGAAAGCATCATGGCTGTAACTTGTGTCCCATGAGATTTAACAGTTCTCCTGAAGTTTTTGTTCTTTGTTTTTAGTTTCGTTTTGTTTTTCCTTTTTTTGGGGACTGACAGGGTGAAGATAAATTATAATTTTTTTTCTGCTGAGTTGCAAAATTCTGTTTAATCTTCAAACTGGCGATGTCAAGGGTGCCGAGTCCTCCTCCTCCGGCAGAAATGTCGAGTGGACCTGTAGCAGAGAGCTGGTGCTACACTCAGGTAAGTCCATACTGTGCTGAGATATTCTTGACATAACATGATTAGAACCTCTGTTAAGAAATTTATTCAAAGGAAGTTTAGAGTCTGACTTTTCAGATGATCTCATGCTTGCTAACAACGAACATTCGCCAAGGCAACAGCAGAATGTTGTCCTCTGCCCTTGGCAGTACTTTGGAGGAGGCAGTTGGAGGAGTTGGAGTGGTCCAGCTGGCCACTGCCAGCCATTTCCAAACTCTTGTCTTGTTCTTGGGGGTTGTTTGTCACACAAATGACTCAGTAAAACTTCTAGGTTTTCAGTTTTTGCTTTTAAGATAGCCAGGTATCACCCTGAACGAGTATCACCCTAAACCACCTATTATCCTCTGTTTTAAGATCAAAGTGGTGAAGTTTTCCTACATGTGGACCATAAATAACTTCAGCTTCTGCCGAGAAGAAATGGGTGAAGTCATCAAAAGCTCAACCTTTTCATCTGGAGCCAATGATAAACTCAAATGGTAAGAAATGGAGCAAAGAGGTTCACCTTGTTTGTACAACTGTGTGAAAGAATTTGGACTTCTGTAACAGAGGAAATATCTTTAAAAAATACTTGTACTGCACAAGGGTTGTTGCTTCCTTGGATGCACTACATGTGCACAGGAGAAAGTACTGTTGTTTAGGGAGAAAGGACTGTTGTTTCAGCATTGTGTTTGGACACACAAATAGGGAGGATCCGGCTATTTGCAATGTTTCTCCGATAATTGGAAACATCAGAATAGAAGCCATAGCTGGAGGGGAGGCTACGTCCAGCCTTGAAGTAGAGACGTGCTGCAGAGGACTGGTAATGTCTTAAGTTGAGGGTTTTTTGGCTGATGTTTGTCTTAACAAGTTCTCATAAGCCAATGAGAGTCCACAGCCGGTGTATACAAGCTCTGTTTCAGCCTCCCCGTTTCAGTCCCTAATACTCCACCTTGTTAAAAAGATAATTTTTACCTGCACTCTAAATCCTGCAATTTAAGACTATTGCTACTGTGTTACCTTTCTCTTTTTGGCAGCTTTTTGTGAATTTGGAGACTTAACATCATTACTTCGATCATCTCTTGTGTTCTGTAACATCTCTTGTGTTCTGTAACTCCTTCTACGCAGGAGTTTCTGCTGCTTAACGATGACATTATTTTTACCCTTTTCCTTTCCTTTAAAACCTTTTCTTGTCTTCCCTGAGCTCTCGAGTAACTTCCAGTAACTTAGAGTGGACTTTGGTCAGAATGTGTATCTACTGTGAGTCCTGTCTGGTCTAGTAGATCCATGGACGTATTTTATCCCTTGTTGGTGATGTTAAGTGTTCTAGCATTTTTCTTTAAATCTCCTTAGTATAGATCACAGGAAATTACCACTAAATAATTTAGTCTGTGTGTGTGTGTGATACAATTTGTATTCCCTTCCTTTGGGTGGCAGACCTGTGCTTTCCTTGGACTGCTTTTTGTTATTAAATTACATACCTTTATAACCTTTGCTAGTCGGCTCTCATTCTAATGTCTAGATCTTTCTGATTTTTTTGTCCTTGTGTGTTTGACCTGTTAGTCATTTGGCCTAGTTTTTACTTCTTGTTAGATTCGGTCTCAGGTTTCGGGTCATGGAAGTGCATATGAGCCTCTTCCTGCACTTACTACCTTTTCTTCAGGCAGGAGTATTCTTCTCTTTTTGCCCTAGTATTATGTTTTTGAGAAACTACCAGCCTTCCAGAAATCCATTTTTCCTTTCAGTTGCTTGCTGTATAATTTTACCTACCATTTCTCTGGATTTGTTGCATTTCCTCAAATCCATTGCCTCTGTTCTGCTATTTCTTTCACTTTCCTTTTGTGAAAGTTGATGTCCAGGGTGCTTTTCAGTAATTTAAAACATACACTTCCCCCCCCCCCCCCCAATTCCCTCGTGTTTTTTTGAATTGGTTTGCCCATAGTTACTGCATGTATAACCTGTCTTGGAGATGTAGCGTGAGGCTGACTGTAACCAGCCATTCCACTCTGTTTACCTATCTGTTACTGCCTTCTGGTTCAGTGCCTGTTAAACAGAACTTGTTTGCTGTACATTTTGTTGTGAAAACTCTACAATGCCCTTTCTTTGAAAGCTATAAATGACCTGCCAAAAACTGCTCCTGACATCTCATTCAGATGCCTGCTTCTACAGGTGTTTACGTGTCAACCCTAAAGGCTTGGATGAAGAAAGTAAAGACTATCTCTCCCTCTATCTGTTACTGGTGAGCTGTCCAAAAAGTGAAGTTCGAGCAAAGTTCAAATTCTCCATCCTGAATGCTAAAGGAGAAGAAACGAAAGCAATGGGTGTGTAAAAACTCTGTTTCTGTCTGATGGGGTCAGTTGTTTGTTTTCTGCTGTTTGATCAAGCGAGTCACTCAGCTGGTGTTTGAAGCGCCATATCTTTCTTTCAGAGAGCCAGCGAGCATATCGATTTGTACAAGGCAAGGACTGGGGATTCAAAAAATTTATTAGAAGAGACTTTCTTTTGGATGAGGCCAATGGACTTCTTCCAGATGACAAACTCACTCTCTTCTGTGAGGTAAGTCTTCCAGTGCAGCTGAAAGAATAGCAGTTCCATTAGCTTAAGGTAGATGTGACCTTATTTTTCATCATTGCTTTTAAGGAGTCAGAGGTGTCAGGAGAAATACTGGATTTTTATATGGCACTTAGATTTTATTTGTGCGCGTGTGTGTGTGCCTGTGTGGCTTGGTGGCTTTTTCTGTCTGTGATTCATCGCATTTCACTTCCATTTATTTTTTTGATACTTCATATTTGTCTTTTACCTGTGCTGATGGTTGGAATTAAGCAGATTTGATTATCATTTCACTTCTGGTTTAGTATTATCATCCATCTGTTTGTACTTCTTAATTTGAAACTCACTTGGGATAATAACAAGCACTAGCTCTGTAGTAGAAACTGGCCTGGCTATTACTTGCCTACAAATAGAGTTTTCTTTATTTTTCTGAGTGTGTCTATACAGTCAATAAAAAGGAAAATTTAAGAAAAAATTAAGATAAAGGAATTTTACAGTAACCACAATTTTCTCTTCATTGTGTTTGCTTTTCTACAACTGCTTACAAAATTACTATTTCACTAATACTAATTTCAGACAAACATGCAGTTACGTCTAAAACTAGATATTTGAGAAACCCTAATGAGCAAATTTAAACTGTCTAATTTAGTGTCTTCAGAGCCTTATTTCCATTGTCTTTTGAACTGCAAAATACCTCCTGTAGCTGTGATTTTTGCCATAAGACAGGTAGAACAAGTTGTTCTCTCTTTGGATCTCCTGCAGTGTTTTTTATGGGAGTCTTGTCTTTTGCTGTGTTTTCTTTCAGGAGTGAAAGAAATGCTTCAAAGCTGTTTGACAAGTGGTTTGGGTTTATATTTTTGTTTGGCCACCATAAACATATTTAAATTAAATCGGCAAACATCTCCTAAAAGATGTTTATGCAATCAGTAGCGTAAATGGAGGGAGCCCACCCGTTAACACTTGTAGCGATATGAGGGGAGAAGAGGACGGTGTCTTGGGTGACACCTCTGTAGGTCTGACAATTACTCTTTCCTTCATGACAAAAGAGACAGAAAACTTATAATTGTGGAGTTAAACTCAAAAATTAATGTCTAAGGAGGGAATTTGTGAGGTGTGATGTAGATAAATATGAGATCCACCAGTAGTCTTGGCAACCAGTGCTAATTCAAGGCAGTCCACTCTTTACTGAATTACTCCCTTCAAAAGCTTCAGCTCAGTGTTTTCGTTTGTTCTGGACGAAGAGAAGACTTGCTGCTGGCTTCACCTGGCCTTGATATCTTCTGTTTTCTCTTTCAGTTTGTTCTGCAGTCTAGCATGTAAGAGATCTTAAGTTTAGTGATACCAGAGGGAAGGTTTTGCTGTCTGGATACAGTTTGGCAAGAACTTTCAACAGCTTGGGTTTGGGGTTTTTTCACCCACTTTTTTTTTTTTTTTTTGTAGTTTTTGTTTTTCTCCTCTGAGCTTATAAGTCTCTTAACATATAAACTGGTGTGCTATATGCTCTCCTCATGCTTCCCTGCTGGCCACGGGTGCCGAGTGATGCTGCTCACATCTGTACTTTCAGCAAGCATGTTTTGTATGTAGAAACTCTTCAGTGAGTAAGCAGTACTGGATGCTGAGGTGCTTGTAATGTGGGGATGTGTTGGAGTTTCTGTAGACCAGAAGGTCATTGCGTGTCTCTGCTGCACCTTTTCATTGTTTTATTGAAGTTAAAAGGGAAAAGCCTTTTGCTCTCTGCTCATGTCCAGTGCTGAACACAGATAATGTCTTGCTGAAAATACTGTTAAGGCGGAGAATTGATGTTCCTTGTCAAGCATTTCAAATCTGACCTCATTTAGTTGTCTGTTTGGGAATTTTTCGACCTCTGTTTTGCAGGTGGGGTGGATTTTTTCATATCCCAGCTGCATTACTTTTTGCTGTTTAAATTCTGACATCAGTGGTAAATATCATTCTGGTAAATCTCCAAAAAGAACTGTTTTACCAAAGTTACAGTAATAGCTCTGTTCTGAGATAGGTAGCATTGATTCCCTTGCTAAGACGTTGAAAATAGCTTTAAGCAAAACCTTACCTATGTTGACCTGTAAGGCTGGTCATCACTTGGAATCTACCAGTCTAAACTCCTTATGGGAAAAGCCATGTAATAGATTTTAATGCTAGCAACTGATTTTATTTTGTATATGAAGAGGATTTATTTGTTGATTTGAGACACAGTTCACAAGTCTTTTTTGGCTGATCTGTAATCAGTAGTGGACTCCAGCAAGGGATCTGCATTTAGAATTCTTTTTTAATGAGTCTGACTGGTTCATCCATCCTTGAGTCCATATTGCTGGTCTAAATGTTGCAGGGTAAAATGATGATTTAGCTGTCAAATTAATGACAAAGAATATTAGCTTCCTCACATTCGCTTGTGGCTAATCATTAGCGTTCTTTGGCAAGCAGCATCTGGTATTTGCTTGGTTTTGAGTGTTGTAGAGTTTATACAAGATGTGGCTGCCATCAGGAACCCACTGAAGGTTTCGCAAGAGTTGGGGTGCGCGCTGTCAGCAGGTTTTTTTTCCTTAGACAATGTTTCTGTCATCTCTCTCACTTCATAATTTACTTTTCCTTTTACATAACTCTGAAGTTTCTATGCTGTCCATTGTTCTTCTTTAGCCATTGGTTATTAATAGACTTGACAGCAAATCCAGGAAATAGTCTCATGTATGCTTCCCTGTCAGTCAGCTTCTTCCCTTATTCTTTGTTATAGGGGGATAGTATTAGTCACTCTGATCTTTTCTAATTGGAGTCTGCTGTAGAAGGCGTATGATTTACTGCATGTTTAACAATAATGGTTTGGTGCTGAATAGGCTCTTAACGGTTCCTTTTGTGTAGGTTATTCATCAGCCAGTATGGCTATGTATGGTCCCTTCCTAACCCTGTATGCTTTAGAGCAGGTGATAAGGAATTTGTCTTCCACAAATCTTGCTAATTACTTGACATATAGCTGATTTTTTAACTTTACTGGTTAGGGTTTTTAAAATTCTGTTTTGTAATGTGATGGAAGCGTTGAACTCTCTCAAGAACAGAGTTCACTTGCCCTTGCAAACACGTGTGAGTGCAGTGCTCGGTTATAGAAGCTCTCTGTATACTTCATTTTCATTTGTACTGCTGTCTGTATTGCATTATTGATTGGGGAGGGTTTCAGAGTGTTGATAGAAGGAAAAAACTAGGTCAGGTACCATCTCTGTAAAAGCAGAAAAAGAAGGGTTCCGCTTCCTTAGGAAACCATCTAATAAAGTTATGATCAAATTGCATAGACGTATTGTTAATTTGGAGTCAAGAAGAAAACCTGCTGGTGTGATTTAGGTCTTGGGATAGACACTCGGGACGAGCAGAGAATGGGGTTAAGGCAGGGTAGAAAAGATGCCTTAAAAACTTTAAAACTGTTTTTAATCATATAGTGATTGAAAAACTGTTTTTAATCATACAGTGATTGAGAGGTGTGGGTTCACCTGTCGCGAAAATAAAAGCTCCTGGTAGGGAGATTAATTTTCCAGTGAGGATTTTTTGAGTTTTTGGGTTGTTTGCTTTCTTTTCCCCTCCAGGTGAGTGTGGTACAGGACTCAGTCAATATCTCCGGCCAGAACACGATGAACATGGTGAAGGTACCAGAGTGCCGCTTGGCAGATGAATTGGGAGGACTCTGGGAGAACTCGCGCTTCACGGACTGCTGTCTCTGTGTTGCAGGCCAGGAGTTCCAGGCTCACAAAGCCATACTAGCAGGTCGGTATTGAGTTGGATGGGCCTTAGGAGACAACAACATGATGGCAAGTGGGTTTTTTGGAGTTACTTCGTCTTCAAAGGAGACTTCTGCAGCTCTTTTAACTGCAGAGCTGTAGTAAAAGACTATTTCATGACCTGTTACAGGTAGAGGAAAAATACCTCTCAATTTTTAATTGCCTGTCTTTTCCTATGGCGAGGATGATAGGAGGATTCTTTTGTGGCTGAAGTGTACTATAATGTATTCCTAAAGTATTTGTAAGGAGAAGTTACCACATTTCCAGAGGAATACTTACTTGTAAAGTCAGGAAAAAATGTACCTTACTGCCCATGTACTCTTCAGCCTTCTTCTGAAAGGATGTAGGCAGTTCTCCCGTACCCAGTTTGAAGCTACGTTGGCCACACGACGTGTTACAACCTGTACTTCTTTAGCAGTTGTACTGAATTTGTCCTGTCTACTGTCTGAGAATTTCTCCTGCATTAAGTAGCAGGACGGTTGTTGAGGTGTTCGCAGTCTACACGTAGCTCCTCCTGAAGAGTAAAAGAGCATCTCTAACTTTGTTTTATTTTCCCCACTGCCGTAGCGCGTTCCCCGGTTTTCAGCGCCATGTTTGAGCATGAGATGGAAGAGAGTAAAAAGGTAAGTTCCTGAAGGAAGGAGAACTTCTCCGGCTAGGTGAATAGCTCTCTAGTCAACTCTTAGCATCACCGGTCAGATAACTTTCTTAGGTAGTGTTTGTGACTATTGTCACCTTTTAACTGTTTTTCTCACATTAGATGCAGGTCTCTGCCTCAGCTGTCCTGAAAAGAGGAAGAAAGGGATCAAGGAGGCAATTGTTACCTTTGTTACTCTCGGGGATAGGGAGAAGTAGAGGATGTGAAATACAACTTAGAATTTTTCTTATTCCATCCACATCTTCTTTTTTTTTTTTTTCTTTCTTTCTTTTTTTCTTTTTTCTTTTTGCAAGTAGTACATGTTTTAAATAGTTTGTATCAGATTTCTGAATACTAAAAGAGTGTGGGTTAAAGGGAGCCCTTAGCATCTTGCCAGGATCTTAATAAGCTTCATTTTTCTGATACAGAATCGGGTTGAAATCAATGATGTGGAGCCTGAAGTTTTTAAGGAAATGATGTGCTTTATTTACACGGGGAAGGCACCAAATCTTGACAAAATGGCCGATGACTTGCTGGCAGCTGCTGACAAGGTACAGTTGGGATTTAAGGGTGTTCAGAGAACCAGAGAATGACGTGTGCCTTGCTTTACACAATGCTCTTTGGAGATGGCTGCAGTAGTATAGATACATATAAGATACCTATAGCTCTGTAGATACATATCTTAACATAGGACAGTCAGGAATTTCTGTCTCTACTGCTCATTTTTAAGCTTTTCCTTAAAATTTCAGAGAACGTCTCTATTCAGCATGATCTAGCATAAGAGCTGGGGGTGAGAAGAAAATTTCTAGGTGGACCTGGCGATATTTTTTTAGCGTGATTATTACCAAAATCTCAAAAGTAGTGTTCTGTCTTGGCAAACAGGGCCTGCTTCTCCTTCTGCTCTGGCTGGTACCAGCAGCTTCAAGAGATGCTCTTAAAGTGATGGATAGCCAAGAGTGGGAAAGTCCTGTTGTTTATTTTCTTTTTGCAGTGGCAGTCCCTGCTGTTTATGGAGAGAAGGGGTGCACTGGAGGAAGCCCCGTTGCCTAACCCGTCTGTGGTTTTGCAGGGTCCTTGCCAGGGAGGTGTCGGGGATGGTCTGACTGGAAGGCTGCTGGTAGTCCCCGCGTAGCAGCCGCAGCGCTGTGGCCTTGCCAGCCAGCCAGCCGCTGCCTCCTTCCCTTTGCAGCACCAAGGACAGAAGAGAGTGCTCTGCTGGCCAGTGAGCCGGATTAACCAGTGAAAATTCGTAATACATAACCAAAATTTTATTTCCTTTTCCTTTTTTTTTTTTTTTTTCTCTTAAAAGTGAACTTAGTGCTGGTGAAAGATGCCAGTTTGACAGCACTGGAGACTAAAGTCCTGAATTTATCCATCGAACAGGTTCAGCACGGGTAGCAGCAGTGCAAGATTCTCCACACTGCCCTGCCAATGTGCCTCAACTCTGACCTGGAGGGACCACCTCTAGGGGTGAGAGCGTAGTTCAGTCTCCATGCTTCTTCAGTCCTTGGATTCTCTTGTGGGTGCCAGTTAGGGTGGTGGATTATTAAGATGTGGATGCATGTAACCTTGTTCCACGCAACCACCACACGGCCATCAAACTCCCTGTCACTGCGGACCTGGGCTTCATCAAAAATGCTGATTTTAGAGGTGAACTGCTCCATATGCCATTATTAGGCCACTGCAACTAGAATTAAAATGGGAATTAATGCAAGGAGATTCTTGGCCTGATCATTGCCACATATTTTATTCAATATTTAAAGAGTATTGATTGAGAGCTCACATACCATCTTTAACTGAGATAAGTGTAAGTAAGAAGCAGTACATTAAGGACAGAGTAGGCTTTAACTTTGAGTTTCCTGGCTTTTAATGTAGGTTTTTTTTCCTTTTAAACTCACTGTGTATCTTTTAAAAGCAAAATACAAAATCTTCCATGAAAGCACATAAAACATCTAATATTTACTCAGGAGACTGAAACAGCTTCTCCTGAGTTCCTCCTGTCTCTAGGGGAAAATATGTAATTAGACCAAAACCAAAACAAAGCACGTCTTCTCAACTCAGGAGATACTATTTCAGCCTCTTGGGTAAGTATGCTATTAGGTAGGGTGTTTTTTTAAAGTGTAATTAAGAAAGGGGGGGAAGGGGAAATCTTGGTACCTGAGAGACCAGAATGGCTACTTTTGCCCAACTGTGTAATTAGAAGCGGAGCTATTTGTAGCAAAAATCAAAATAAAAATTGTATGTGCATGGAGGAGAATATTCAAATTACAAAAGGAATAATTTTAAGCTTCATTTGCTGAATTTTAAGGTACTGACAGACAATAGCATAAGCTAATGACTTGCCCCTCATTTGAAACTGGTTTAGTTATTGATACAGATTACGGAAGTAAATTTGATTTTCCTTCACAGATGTTTTGGTAGAAGAAAACTGTCCTGGTTATGAGTGCTCTGCCTCAATTGTAATTTTTATTGCTGAGTCTTAAGTGAAAAAAATGTTTTTATAATCTAAAGTTATTCGTTTAATCCTAATGGGATGAAAATCGCAATCAGAATATCAAATCAATTTATAGCAATACTGCTTAATACAGCAAGCACTCCTGCCGTCGTGCAAACGAGCTTGTTACCAGCTCTGTTCAGGTTGACAGAGCAGTCCTTACAAATCTGGTCTCTCTTCCAAATGCAGCCTCACGTACTGGAGAACTTGTTTACCATGTCATCTCTAAGGTGTCCAAAAAGAGCCTTATAAACAATGTGAAGGGTACTCTGAAATGCAGTTATCTGTCAGATTAAAAAGAAGAATCTTAAAGATATTTTTATTATATTTTTTTAGAAATGTCACTCAATTTGAGGTCATAACATGAAGGAGACTTAACTGTGTTTAATCTTTAGGACAATTTATGTAGTGCTAATGTTATTACTCACATAAGAACTGCATTATAATTGACTACTGTCCTAATCCTTGTGAAATGTAATCATGGGATCTAGAATATTCAGAACTACTCAGAAATACTGTTTGTTTCATCCAAAGAGCCACGAACCCCATAATCAGGTCGCACATACCAAGATTTTCAGAAGTATCTCAGTCTCAGTCCTCAGCTATGATACTCTAAAAGACCGAGGTTTGGTGTTTGGGTTTAATTTCTTGATAATGAGTGGCTTAAAGTTTTCTGAGTGTTGACCTTCCTGAAGTCTGCCTGAGACCACTGTGTTGCTTTTGAAAATCCTGTCTCTGTCTGCATGTTTCAGTACTGAGTGAAGTGCTGCAGAAAGTAGAGTGTGAAATTTATTAGACAGCACTCTTCTTCTAAGCATATCCTTTGAATTTCTCAAACCATTGACATGGTTTAACCCTGTGGATCTAAAAAATGTTGAGGCAAATGCACAATTGAATAGTAGACACTCTTAGACTGAGAATATGAAGTTAGGATAGAGCCTTTGCCAGGGCCTTACAGACAGGCCGTGATGTTTCATTTGCAGCTGCATAGCCGCAAGAAATCAGGGGCATTTGTTTAGCATTTTAGTATTAAACTAATAGCATGTGTTTGAGCAAGGCTGATCTTAATGTGCAGGTCATTAATGGCAAAGAAATCAAGTGAAAACTGCCTAAACATCACTGGAACACCTATGGAGCATTCACTGTTAGATAGCTCTTCCCGCTGAACCCGGGTAATACCGTCATGCAGTAGTAGAGTGAGAATAAAGATTTGGCTTTAGCATTCTGTGCCTTGAAGTAACCAAGATAGTAAGTATTGCAGGTGACCTGAAATTCTCATTTCAAAACATGAACACAGCACCAGTAAGCCTGTAACACAAGAAGGCCGGGATGAGAGTTATGGTGGGTATGTTTCCTCTCCATTGCTTTTCCTCAGGGTGGGCGCGTCATGATTCTCCTTTTTTTTTTTTTTTGGCTGGTCACTACTTTGAGTACAGTTCAGATGCATAAAGCAAAGCAGAGAGATCTGTTCAGCATAATAGAGTAGTTTGTTACTGAAGAGTGAAGGAGCACAAATAAAGCTTCGCGTCAGGCCTGATTAGGTGTTTTCTTCTTTGTAATGGTACTTTGACTTGTATTTTGCAGTACGCTCTAGAACGCCTGAAGGTGATGTGTGAGGATGCACTGTGCAGTAACCTGTCTGTGGAAAACGCAGCCGAGATCCTCATTTTGGCTGACCTCCATAGTGCTGATCAACTGAAAACTCAAGCCGTGGACTTCATTAACTAGTGAGTTTACTTTTGTTCCAGGGTGCAACAAATCTAGAGGAAAGCATTGTTTATTAGCCGTAGGGTTTGCAATTCGTGAACTGTCACATACAGGGTTGATTCTTCTCTATTATCTCTTCTTTTTTTTTTTTTTTTTTTTTTTTTTTTTTTTTTTCATTCTGCCATTGTGATCCTTCATTTATCTGGCATCCCAGAAGTGGCATTGCCCTAAGGGCAGATTAGTCTTGTCCTCTTGGGACTGCTCAGAGTGTAGAGCAGGACCGTCTCTGTGGGCTGTTCTGGATCTCTTTCTAAGATCACAACAGCTTTTAGGTAGTAGAATATCAGGTAGTTCCTGATATCGAGGGCCTGTTTGCAGCTCGTAATATAACAGACTTTGCAGTAAATGTGAAATGACTACCAGCTACTTGGATGTCTGGAAACATTTTTAGTCTTATTTGTCAGTTAAAACAGTTTTTCTCAGTACTTCCTATACTGATTTCACATACTTCTGTGCTGAGTAGTCGGGGTAGATAAGCACCGTGTTCCTGCTGTCCTCTGCCTGGGATCACGTACATTGAAGCTTTTCATCCTTAAGTTGAAGGACTGTCCAGCGTACAATTGTGCCAGCAGAGCCGAGGCTTGCTGTCTTCACAAAAGATACCTAACAAACATCCAGAATGATCCTAAAACAGTACACTAAAAACGTCAGGTTTCTCAGGCATGTGGAAAGAATCTATTTAGTTAATCCTTTTTATCCCCGGTTGATAACTTCAGATTTATTCTCTCTTATTTCTAGTCATGCTTCTGACGTCATGGAGACATCAGGCTGGAAGTCTATGGTAGTATCTCATCCCCATTTGGTGGCTGAGGCGTATCGCTCTTTGGCCTCTGCACAGTGTCCCTTTCTGGGACCCCCACGTAAGCGACTGAAGCAATCCTAAAGCCCTGCCTGTCCCACCACCCCATGTTTTTCTGGAAGCGGCATCAGCTGTTGCTGCTGTAACCTTGACCACCAGGTAGACAGCGAAATCTGTGGAGCTTTTACTCTGTTGTTGGGGGGAAGAGACTGCTTCGTGACACCCAGACTTTTTAAAACAGCACCAAGTAACTTGGGGAGAGGGGGGAGGGTGGGCCTGGGGCTCTGGGGCTGTTCAACCTAACGAATCCCTGTCGCTGCATCGTCTGTGTGTTCCCTTCAACTTGGCTGAGTCAATTAAGTACAGGGTTCGGTTTAGGCACCGACTCAAGTCAGAATAACCCAGCAGTGGTACTGGGGAAAACAACGTCTCTGCGTCTGGCAGCACAGAACAAACCATCAGATGGCTGGAGCAAGAGGACATTTTAGCCTTGGAGAGCGTTGAGGGGTTAAAAAGAATTTCCAGTGAAATTCTGGAAAGGAAGTACCTGATGGGAGCTCCAGTAGTATTTATATCAAAAAAAGAGAATTTAAGTCCTTCCAGCTGAGCTAAAAACTGGACGTCTGTGTAACTCCTTATTGCCATCCAGCAACAAGAAGATCAGTTTCTCTGTTAGTAGCACTTGTATGTTAATTGAAAAAAAGGAAAAAAAAAAAAAAAAAAAAACCCCACCTTTTATAAAATGACAGGTTGAAGTGAAAGGGGACAGTTGAAAGGCTGTGTGTTCTGGAGGGTGTGAATAGACTGAAGGCAGCCTTTGGCAAGGCTGTATTGGTTTTGAAAGGACTAGATAATCCTTGATCTGGAGCGTGCTGTCTGACAAGAACAACGGTTTCTGTTTTTAGATATTGTGGGAAATGTTTTTGGCATTTTTCCCTGCTTTATTTCCCTCCTCTCCCCTTTTTTTTAAAAAAAAAAAAAAAAAAAA
>KL285410.1:596-23633 GCA_000699545.1 Podiceps cristatus
TGGATGGGGCTCTGAGCAACCTGATCTGGGTAATGGTGTCCCTGCTCGCTGCAGGGGGTTGGACTAGATGGGCTCTGGGGGTCCCTTCCAACCCAAAACGTTGTGTGGTTCTATGATTCTAGAATAAGTGAAGAAACCAAATACAACACTTGGGCTATCTGGGCTTTTTCATGCAGAGAAACAACATTAGTTGGAATACTCAACCATGTAAAAAGCCAAAAAGAGTAAAGCAAAAGTAACAGGTATTGTCAAGAATAATACTGTTTGCAACAGTATTGTAAAAGGAAGTGAAAAAAAGGAGAAAAAGCCACTATTATTTACTTTGGTTTCTAACTTTAATTCCAATATAAATAAATTACAAAACATAAGAGAAATTGTGTCATCTTGGTGGAGAGAGGACCAGACAAACCATTTTACTTTCTTTTGTTTTCTTGTTTCTTAGATACTGCCTAGAGGACTTGGAGAACTGTCAGACCTGTTAAGAGATGGTCTTTTGCCCTCTTGCATGGGAAGAAACAGGTCAGTTGTATGTTTTCTTCAAACAAGGTTTAAAGATTTTCTTTTAAATGAAAATTAATCCGTACGTCTGGTGGCTGTAGCCTAACACAAAGGCAATGCCCCCAGTGAATGCCAGGGGAGGGCAACCTGAAAAAGAAGAGAGGTCTGTTGATATTTGGTGAAGGAAAAAAGGGAGTAAGTGAAAAGATCGATAGGTAGACATGGAGCACAGTTGTTTTACTATGTGTAGAAGCACTGACCAAACACAATCTGGTTACACAGCTGTCAGGACTAGCTTCAAAAGCTATTCGCAAGCCGAGAGGGGCTGGTGGAGCAAAGGAGAGAGAGGCATAGGCAGTGGATACACTTCACAACACAAGGAGCTTACGTATGGAGGGTAGCAGTTTAACTTGTTTAACTGGTGAACTTTCTAAATTCAAGCCTTGATCTTACTGACATTTGGATCTCAGTAGTAGGTTGCCATGTATGTCTTAGGACAATGACATAAATACATACTTTGCACATAACATGATGGAAGTTTTATGATCTTCGATCCCAGTTGACATTTCATCACAAGTCCTAAGCCAACAGCTGTCTATGACACAGTGATCATCTGAAAGGTGGGTTTCTTCAAGAAACATCAACTTGAGGAAAGAAAAGGAGAACTGTCTCCTGAATGAAGCAGAATGATACTTCGAGGGGCTGTTTCTTGAGACACTACAGAACCATGGACTAGATCCACCATCTCTTGGTCAAAATTTCTTTTAAGTGTCATAATCTCTCAATGAGTGAGGACAACGAACTGTGGCAGCACAGCTGGGTTCTCAGATGATGGGAATAGGCAGAGGGGTCCACGCTGTCTGAGGAAGCTTCCCAAATGTTGGGGTTACTTAAAGTGAAATATAGTAAGATTTCTTGGCAGTATTTGGTGTTGGGCACTGATGTAGAGTACAGCTTCTCAGAACTCATGTTTTTTTGGTTTCAAATAGTTCACGGGGATGCATTTTGGCTGATTCAACAGATCTTGGCTCAGGGCTTTACTCTGTTACATCATGTTTGTACCAATTCTTGCTTTTTGGCATTTAGCTGTAGCTTCTGCCCTCTATCTGGTAAAGGATAGCAGGAAATTGTGAAGATGTAAGTGCTAATGAATCAGCATCATCGTCTGTGAGCTTGAAAGTTGCTGACCACTGCCTTAAACAGGATAGATCTCTTCAAGAGCGTGACTGGTTGTCAGAAATCTTCATGTTTAGGCAGATGACCAGATTCAGGCTGTCATTTGTCCTGTGGGTTAGAGTGGAGATGACCCATGGAAGAAATGTGAGGCAAGGCCTTCTGGACTTCAGCGTTTCCTGGTTTGTTTGGCTGTGAGTCTGAATACTTCATCTGGATTCTGACATAGGTGTTGGTGAATTTCTTTATGATCCCCTGTGATAACCTATAAATGAGCATGAAATCAACTTGATCTGGCTCTGGTTTTACTGTCAGGTGAAAGGATCAGAATTAAATGTCTTAGCTAAGACCTCTTCTGGATTTGATTTATGCAGGGTACACAACCAAACACGACGGTGTTAATCTATTATTCTGATTTTAGAAGACCTACAGTTATCTTTCAATCGGTATCAATGAAAAATGGGGGAGTACACTGTGATTTCTTAAATTAAGATGCTATATACCTGCATGTTCCTTTTGACTCAAATAATGCCCAAGCTCAAAAAAGTCAGGAGGCTGTGCTTAGGATCTCTAAGTCAACTACAGCACCATCACTCTGAGGAAAGACAGTTTCACAGCTAAGTCAGGAAAGTTTTTATGAACTAGCTAACTTCCCTGTCAATACACTTTGCCTAGTGCTTACTTTAATTTCCAATAGAGTAAAATAAGGTGTTTCTATTTGATAATATTTGGATCAGACTTACAGTGAATCATGGTACTACAGCACAGCCTCTTTTTTTTTTTTTTCTAAATCTTTTTATACTTCCCAGTTCCTTTGTAATGTTGGCACAGCTCCATCTATGCTGAATTCCTCTGAGATGCACAAGTCCTCTGTCACTCTGTTAAGACTCTCTATCTCTAGCACTTGGATGTGATGCTCTTGCTATTCTCCATTACACCACATCCTAATGCAGTTTTCCACATCCTAATGAGGAGAGCAGAGTAGCCATGCTTTCCCTTACTGCAAGGCAGAACTGAAAAGTAAAGTATCATCCATGGGCTGGAGAGAACAAATAGGCTTTACCTTGTACCTCATTCTTCAGGCTCCTTCCCTACCAATGCAGCTGGAGAGCTGCCATTAGTGTGGCGCTGACTAGTGCACATCTGAGAGATGATCATATACTGTTGTGGGTTTTGTTGTGTGTTTTTTTTTTTTTTTTTTTTTTTTTTCCCCCCCTCTTGAGATCCGCACTAAGGAAATAAAAACCCCTCTACTTTTTCACTTCAATGCGCTCACCGGTAGATGGTGCTAGCAATTGCTCCATTCGCGATGGCACCATATGGTACTGACATCTGAAAAAAGCAATGTTTTATGACAGCAGCAAGAATTACTTCTCTTTGGGAATCTATATTCTGTCAAAGAATTTACGTTAGGCCTTGCTGAAGTGCTGTCATTTTCATTTAAGCTAAAGGTCCTCTGCAGCAGTCAGCTCCACAAAGGGTCTCACCTCGTCAACAACAATTTCACACAAGTGTGAGATTAGCAGAGAAGCTGCTGAAACAAAAGGTACTTGTTAAATACAGCAAGGGTCAGCTACAGAAGGCTGAAGCTAGATGCTTCAAAAACGAGGCTTCAAGGTGCATGGAAGAAGTGCAAACTCTTATTAGGAGTGACTGCTGCCCGTGCTAACTCGTGTGCGTTGCAGACCGGGAGTTTGGCAATGGTGCTCGGCAGCTCCTATGCATCAAAGTTATAGGGCAGGAGCCTGCTGATTGTCAAGCTTCCTATTGATAGCACATTTGGGAAGTAAGTTAAGCAGCCTGAAATCTGTCCCATAAATCAATAAGCTTGAAGCTGGCTGAGGCAGGACTTTTCTGTGATGTGCTAGGAAGGTGCTCAGCCAGATCCTAATTTTAAATTCTCCTCAATTTTAAGGGCATAAAACAAAGGAACCAAAGCCCACAGCCACGCTTTTGACAAAAATCACGGAGCCACGTTATTTCGCTTTTTTGTGTGTGTAGGTGGAAGAAGGCAGTACACCGTACAGCCCCAGGGAAACCTACAGGTCCAGTTCTGAGGGCTGAGCACCCAACAAAGACAGACTGGTGGGAGGGGAGGAGGCAGGGCTAAGGAGATGATGAATTAAGGTGGGTTTTTCTTCTAATAACCAGGTCTGATTTTAAGCAGCAGCCTATGTTCCCTAGCCTGGTGTTGTATTATTCTGATTTACACTGAAGCAGTGTCTGGGCATATAAATTTCCCAAACATAGAAAGGGAAATGGGTCTTCGGAGACCCTCTGAGCATAGCAGAAATGGTAGGAAAAAAAACGTTATTACCGTTTTACAGGTGAAGTCACAAAACTTAGACAGATTGAGAGGTAGGTGGGAAGCAAGTTTTCCTAGACCTCAATTTTAGCATCTTCAACAACTATCAATTCATGAAAACCTGAAAATGTAATATCTGCAGTTTGCTGGCTTGATTTTTTCAAACTGCATAATATTCAGCAGTTCTCTGGCATTTCTGGGATGACTAGCTGCTTGGTGCTACATCAACTTTCTTTAAGTTTCTGTAGTGTGAGGCTAGGGTCCTAGTTTTAGACACAAATTTTCACTTTGAAAATTGTGTCAGCAACGGTATAAACTTTAAAAAAAAATTATCCTGACAAGGAACCCTGGCAAGTTTTTAATTTCTCTTTCCTCCCTCCCAGGGAAAGGATTTACTAAATACACAAAGCACTATAAAACTGCCAGATCAGATGCATGATATATATAATTAATGGCATAGAACAAAGCAATAAACCCTACCTTGAAAGTCTGAAATATTTTTTTTTCTTTTTTTTTTTTTTTTTTTCAAGTTGCCTCCTGCTTTTTCACCCTTCCAATTCCTATAGGACTGCGTAATGCGGTTTAGATGAAATCAGTTGCTTCAGGGCAAGAAAACAGTGCCAGTGTTTCAGTTTTCATCTGAACCGAAACATTTCGGGCCCTGCAAAAGAATCACTACTAGTTCATGGCTTTCCGTTGGCCTGCATGGTTGCTTTCCTGTTTTCAAAAACTACTTGCTCGAGATGTGTTGAACTGATTGCTGCTCTGCCATGCTGTATTGGACAGGTCACATTGTGCATCAAAAGTGAGGGGTCATGTCTGTGGCACATTTGACAGGTGCAACAGCAAATGGGGACATTACATTTTCTTGAAGGATTGCTGAGAAAGCAAATCATGTTTCTGATGCCTACCTGAAAGCCATATCATAAGCCTGTCATCTTTAATTAGCAGGTATTCATATAGAGAATCAGGATACAGACTTTGCATATTTGACGATTATATGAGTCTCCAAGGATGGAGACTCCACAACCGTTACCCTACAGTAAAACATTTTGAACCAGGCATCAATCATATGCCAAAGAAATGCTCACTTTTTTTCCTGACATGAGAGCTGCCAAATAAGCCTAGTTAGTAGTGTGCAAGGGCATGGCCTGAGCATCTCTCTGGCACAGTAATACAGCTGTGCCTTTGGGTATTCAGGTTCTGTTTGAAATTACGTTTAAAACTTGTCAGATGATAATTGCTTAAAGGAATAAAATAAAGCAATCACACTGATGGTCTTGATCTCCTTCAGACAACAGAACATTTTTGGCTTGCATCTCTGAGGGAAAATTGGAAAGCTTAAGAACTTAATTTTCAAATAAAGAGTTTGAATTTTTCTTTTGGCATAGGTACTAATATATACACTATGTGTATGCCAAGTGAAGTATTCCGCATGTCAGAATATCATTGCTAATCTTGGGAAAGAGGACTCCTTTTCAGACAAGGGCTCTAGGGAGGTTGTTGTCATTTGAAAATTCTCTGTCTTTCAAGGAAAGCCAATGATGACAGAGGCAGTCCTACAGAACGGGATTATTTGTCTGTCTGCACCATAGGACCCAAACTCTTGCAAGAAGCAGCACCATACATGCTGTGAAGTATGACTGACAAAAATTTTCGGCCTTGGGAAAGATCTGGAGTGAGTTACGTAAAGGAGATGCCATTGGCATTGCTTCCTTTCTTAAATGACCTTATCACATGGAAGAGGCTGACCTAAGGTTAGGTAAAACTGAAAAACAGTTGTATAACAATGTGTGATGTTGCTTAGCATTTCTTGAATTTGTTATTTAGCATTTCTGTTGGGTAGTAGATACACAAAGTAGGATACGTGAGCCAAAGGGAATGTTTTCTGATACTTGATGCAGAGACAATAAAGAAGTCAGAGAAAATCCACTCAACTCCTAAAATCTCAGTTCTTGCACTATCCTTCCAAAATCCAAGCAGGTTTTGCTAACCCGTTGCATTTAATCTCAATATCTACTCTGTCATTAAGGCACTGATTTGTTCTTTCTTCTGTACTGAAAATGATCCTGTTCTCATGGAAACGGCCATTGCTTCTGGAGAACACTATATCTAGCCTTCTGAACCTTTCTAAGTGGACATTAATGGCACTGTATGACTTTAATATAAAATAAATAGAGAAATGCCATGCCATCATTTGGTGCAAGAAATGAACTGAAGCTTACAATGATTCAGTTTCCAAAAGTTTGAGCAGAGAATTTAACTTTGTTATGATATCTACTTTAGAAACTCATTTTGAGAGGGAAGTATAGCACACAGAGGAGACTAGTAACTGTTTTGGCCAGGAATGCTTGAAAAAACCATTTGCTTTCACAGACTTTTATTAGAACCGGTATACTGAGAGCCTGGATTTGTGTGTCTGAGGAGACATGTTTTACCTATGTTTTCTGAAGCTAGTGTGCAATATAGTTTTACTTCTGCCAGAATGTGTATTATTAATTTATGGAAACTAAAGGCAGAGTGAGATCTAGAAAAGCATTTTTTTAAACGGCTGTCATTCAGGCATCTAAAAATAATGCATCCAGGTTCTTTCTATAGCCTATTGTTTGTGTGTTTTCTTTTTAGTTCTTTCTTGAATCAGCTAGTAACTTTTCTGTGTTTGGAAAGGCTACTATTTCACTATAACTCTCTAGATGAAAAAGTACTTAGAAATATCTGCTCTGAATTTTTTTTTTACTTAATTAACAATTAACTGCCCTTTTTTTTTTTTGGGAGGGGGGGTGTGAACATAGCAACTTAAGCTGACCTCATTTATTCTATAAAAAAATTGAAGTACTTTAATTACATCACTGCCTTCCTCCTCAGATCGTTTTAAAATGATGTAGTTTCAATTTGTATAGTCTCTCCTCATATTGTACATATTTTTAATCTGAGGTTCCAACCTATCAACATCTCTAGCACTTTACCATGCTACAGGATGCTATTAGACAACCAGGTTACGAGGACAGAATTCAGCAGTCAGATTGCATATTCCTCCTCATTCTTTCAGACTCTAAGTCATTAATACTGGGTACTTCATCTTTATTCCAGACACCAGTATAGCAGACAAGCAAAGTTACTGTAAACTCTTTTCATATAGGGCTTATCTTCTTCCCTCCTGGATGTCTGTACTTTATACTGTACATCAATTTGGGGTCATAATCGTACAATGTACAAACAGCAGTTTTCTACTGAAAGAAAATAAAATTCTGGGCTTGGCTGAGAGCAGGGCTGGAGCACACGTCTTTAGGGTCACAAGCACCAGGCACCCCCTCTCCAACCCTTTCTGCATTTTGGGGGGTGCGATGTCCCAGACGGGGGTCAGAAGGAGGGGCTGGGGCGGCCCCACCTCGCAGAATGCCGTGCCACTGGTGCGCTGGCAGAGCGCAGGGGGTTACAGCTGTCAGGCACAGTAACTGGTTCACTCACCTGGCAGCGGAGCCCAGCCCGCATCTGCCTCACTTCCCCCGGTGCATGCATTGAACTATTCATGGCGAGTTCGTCAGTTACTGCCAAGGAGCTTGAGAGCCCTTCTTCCGCCTCATTCCTTCATCATCCTCATCCCAGAGTGCCTTTAGCTACGATGCCTGGAAATTTAGACAAGTAGTTTCACATCTTGTAGGAGGAGAGATTGAAGATTTATAATGTGAGCTACCAAGTGATGAAAGGGGTGGCCGTGGTTCCTCCTGCTATTTTGTGAAGTCTAATCTTACACTTCAGTCTTTTGAGAGCAAGTCTGTTTTGTTCCAGATCAACCAACATATTTTGTGTGCAAATGAGTTTTTTGCTTAAGAAAGGAAAGTGAATCAAATATATTTATTTCAGATGGAACTGATTAAATTTTGGGTTCAGTTTTTGAACTAACCTTGTGGTACTAAGGACAAAATATTAAGCAGTGCAGTAAAGATGGTTACATTGTAGTTACAATTCATGCCTGATGCACATAAATTGCTATCAAATACTGGTACAACAAATGAAGTGTTAGTGACTGGACACCTTTCTAGTGACATCCTGAGCCATTAATTCCATGTGCTGTGGGCACGTATGTGTTTCCTGATGCGTGAGGAGCTGACTTGGTTCCTTGTCCCATATTTTTCAGGTGCATAATGAAATTAGAGATCTAACAAAAGAGCATGAAAATGTATTTTTGAATACCAGAAAATACAGCCTCAGTAGCAAGCCCTTTTGGGACTATTTATTTATGTATATTTAAGGTCTGCATGTGTTATGTAGTAATTGCTTGGAGGGAAAAATATAATTTTATACATAATGAAGTAGTGCACAGTTTGTACACTGGATACGCTGGAAATTAAACCATGAAAAAAAGTATTTATGCTGTTCTCAGTGGTGTGCTGGGAATATACAGTTTCCTAAATTATTCCTGGGCATCTCCAACAGGTACATTATTAGATGTTTCATAAAAAACTTCACTGGCTCTGCAAAAACCCAGGACATATCCTTACAAATGCAGTTGCAGTGCACTTTTTTTTTTTTTTTTTTTTTTTTTTTTAAAAAAACCAACTCCATAGTTTTATACTGCATTATTTTAAATTTATTTTCCGTTTTCAGTATAATAACAATAAAGAAAACATTGTTTTCTTTAACATCACTTTCCTTTCGTTAGCTTCCTTGTTCAGACAAACAACCAAGCCAGCACCATGGGAGCAGGATTAAACAAATAAAAAACCCCCAACCTCCATTCGTGTAAGCACACTAGTTAGCTATGCGCAGGACCTTCAGCAGGTTTTGACAGAAGGAAAGTAGATGATACGTTTGCCTGCAGATTTTTTTCCTCTCAAACGGAATGTTTGTTTGTTTGTTTGTTTTAATTAAGACAAGTGAGTTTCAAAAAATGTTTTATTTCTCTTCTTTTGCCCAGTATTGATTTAAGAAAAGAAATCCTTGTTACAAAATAGATGCAAATAGCTGGGGGGGAAAAAAAAAATCCCAATATGCTGCCAAAGAACTAAAATGCATTATCAAGTGATAAATGCAGGAGATTTTTTCTCTATCCCTCTGCCCCCGCCTCCCTCATCCCAATTAACTACTTAGGAAGCACACCAGACTGACAACCCTGGAGACAAAATGTAACACTGCATAGGCCAAACCAGTCTTAGTTACCTGCCTGCTCGGATGCTTCAGCTAGGCACAGAAGTGATTGCTTTGGAAGTATGTCACCTCAAATCATGAACCAGACCTGCTTGGCCCATGACTTCCCATCCGTGTTGTCCAACAAAGACACCTTTCCATCAGTTACTACATCTGCTGGCATCAAAGAAGCTTTTGTGATCTGAATATATTTCTACTTACAACTGAGTAGATGTAAACTTTTTTTTTTTTTTCCTTTTTTTGTTATATTCTAGTAGGATACAACTGAGGTCTACGGGTGCTACAGAAACCTCTGCAAGCTCAGAAGAGAAAGCAAAGTGCTGTCTACTTGTACCTTTCACTTTTTCTTGAGTAGCTGCATGGATTCTATGACTCAGGTCAATGCAACCTTTCCTACCGTCTTTTTTCCTTCTACTGAAAAACAGCCTTTTTAGAACAGCAGGCTTTTTCCTTAGAAAATAACCACCTTTATTCCACATATGTGTTTGCAGAGCCATCACTGCTGCACTGGACTAGATAGAAAAATGTTCACAGTTCAGTGAAAAGCTATTTTAAAATCAGTCCTGGCTCCACAGCTGCTATAAAAATCCATTTTGATCAGTTAAAAATTATGGTTGCTTTTACTAAAAGCAGTGTCTGGGATGATTTTGTTTTGATTGTTCAACAATGTTGTTGTTGAAAGTAGGTATGTCAGCATTTGAAAGATGGTCCTAAGGCACTCAGATTTTTTTAACAGCAAGCAAAATTCTCATTAACAGGCAATTTAAAAAAAGCAGTAACATTCATTTTTTGGACTATTAAGCATATAGAGTGTTTGTATTTCCAGCATAGAATAAACTAATGGAAAATAAAGTTCTGTCATGCACTAGTGCCACAGCAATGCAACACAATGTATGTGAGGCTGATTACAATTCAGTTTTTCAACGGGATTATACATGATCACAGCTTATGGAGTGAGAACTATGTAACTTAAACATTAAAATTGTTTTCAATCATTTAAGTTTGTCTTTTCTATTTTTCTTTCAAATCAAAGCTTGTTTCTTGTTAATGATGTGTTAAACTGATAAAAACCAAAAAACCAAAAAAACCCCCCAAAACAAGAAAACAACTGCCAGTCTACATACGTTCCTAATTACAGGAGAGGAGTTCAGTGTCACATCCATTCAACACGCAGCCAGCTCAGGTTTTTTGCCTTAGGTGCATGTTGTTGGTAGGATTAACCTTATTAGCCTAAAAATATCTACCCTTTTGGATGTCTAAGTAATGGATCAGCACCGGGTCATGGAAAGGCAATGTGCTGTTCTTGATAGGCAAGTCCCAGCAGATAGGACAGGACTTCCCGCTCCCTGACAGGTGGCTGTATTTCACCTGAGAGAAGGGCTGACCTTGTCCACAGGGACTTGACTTGCCACGCTCACCTTCCGCTAGCCGTGACTTCTCTGCAAGAGTGATAAATCGCTCTAGAAGGCCTGGTACCTGAAATAGTTATCCATCACTATCAGCACATCTCAAACCATCCAACACCTCCAGTAGGAGGAGGACTCTTTCAGATGTTAGCTTAATGATATTAAGTCACTAAAATGTCTTCTGATTTTTTTATGCCCATGGGCATAATGCCAATTGTCAAACACAATTCTGTACTTTTGATAAAACTATTAATGAGGTAATGAGATTATACTGAACCTCTTATTTATTCAATTGTTAATCAGTACCCAGAAAAAGACCCAGGAAATCAAGAGCTGTCTTTTGGTTTTGACACAGAACTTGAGAAAACAAAATCACTCTCTTGGTTTTCCTAGAATATAGTATACATTTGATATCATCACTTTAGCAATGTTCAATACCTAGCAACTTTCTGGAGGGCCTGATACACGCCGTTGGTTAATACTCCGAACAGAAACAAGGAGCTTCACAAGGGTCAGAATACATTCCTTTCTGTGACTAACATCAAAATCACATTGATTATTTTTTCAACAAACTAAACTTGGTTTTTACTTGCTGCTGCTTTAACTCCTACCAAAGCCCACAAAGCTTTGTGCTTTGTGTAAATTTATCTGTGCAATCCCTGTCTCTACCTGTGTATGATCGCAGACCCAGATGTGTAGAGGTTCTTTCAGACCTTGCAGGTGCAGTGCAACCGCCTAGCAGCCCGCCCTTCAGAGAGACCACTGATTGGAGAAGCATCACTGCTCCATTGTACACCATACTTACAGCTTGGCTATAGAGAATTAACACGAGGTGAGTTTACTGCCTTTCCTCAGTGTCACTGATCTTGCACATATGCTTTCACAAAATTGGCAGATGTGGCAGAGGAAAGACACAGAATCAAACTCAGTAGGAAACCTGCTTGCAAGTGGTATTAATAGAAAAACCATATACAGGAACAGTTTAAGTACCTTTACTTCCTCAAAGAGACAATACTGCTGTCAGGAAAAATTTCAAAAGCAAAAGAAATGGTATTGGTATAGACATGAAAAAATAGCGTCCCCTTCTCTCCTTTCTTCCCTCTTCTTTTTTTCTGCCCTCCAATTTCATCCACCATTTTGATGGAGGTGAATACAAAGTATTTTGGCCATAATATTCATTAGTTGGGTTGTCTGCCCTTCTAGCAATATACACTTTTTTTTTTTTTTTTTTTTAATTTTTCTCGTAAGTAAATTATTTTTCTTGGTGGAATCAAGTCTTCCTAAAGAGAAATTTATGCTATATATAGCTACCCAAAATTAAAGAATTAAAGGACGATTCTGTTTCAGAACGTTATCAAATACCTTATTTCAAAAGTCTATCACCGTCAGCATGCTTTAGCTGCCTATTAACACGAAATTATGCATAAACTTATGGAGTAGAGGCAAGTTCTCTAAATCAACACTTCAAAGGAGCTGGCTGATGTCAAAAGACATACAATTTGCACAGCACTTAACCCATCTATTTTCCTGGCTTCTAGATCTCTTTCTTCAGAAAGCATTAATAAAAGTCTTGAACTAGCAACTTTTGACATTGATATGTTGCAAAATACCTCCATAGGACTTTCAAACTCTGCATCAGCTTCCAGCTTATTGATATGCATCAGTTAGAACCAGTAGACTTTGTCTGTTCTCCTGTTTTTTCTAGTGAGACTGTCCTCAAGGCAATTTACAACATCTGCTGTGAACACGTGAAATCCTTTCCCCACTGAAAAGTCAGCTTGCCACTTGGTTTAATGGAGCCAAGAGATCAGACTTGGTCAATGGAGTCAGGCACAGCCTGGAGAGTCAACGGGGTAAAAATCACTGAGTCAACAAACTTTCGGTATGAGAAAAATGAAAGAATCAGATACAGAGATTAATGCCACAATTAAAAAAAAAAATACCTAATCAAACCTCTGGCCCTCAATTTTTTTCACAGCAACGTAGAATTTACAGCTAATCAAGCCATAAACCCCAAAGTAACATTTATCAGCCTGCCAACCCTTGCAACATACACCTACTTCTTAAAAATGCGTTTAAAATTGTCCTCGTTTCTTTTTCTGAAGACCCACAACATCCTGATTATGCTGTTCAGTGAGTGTCTCTATAAAACGAAGAATTTTTCTAGCTTAAGTCAGACAACACTATTGACCAGACTTTTTCCAGTTTCTCATACAATAGCAATGAATCTTTATGTAAGAGTGCTGGTATCAATTATTTTCTTTTAACTTTCCTTAAGCAATTTGTTATGTTTGTGAACTGATAAAACCGTTCGTTCATTCCTACTTAAGATTAGTAACAGTTCTAGACTAATGATTGTTTGCTGGTTTAAAAACTAGTTATATGGAATAACATCCCAGTTCTCTCTGTGCTTTTATCTACCAGCTCTGTTGTTCTCTTTTTCTGTTCTGGCTCCGCAGTTTGAATATCTGCCTGAGAAGCCCAGTAAGACCAGTGCAGTTGTGTTGTACTAATGACCTTCCTCTCAAGCACACAGCAGGAAAATACAGTTCTGGACAGAACCACTGTGGCAATTTGGTCCTACTACTGCTAATAGCAAATGATGGTCTGGAAGTGGTCAGTGACCTTAATTTCATTACAAGCTACTTCTAATTTTAAGCAAATTTGAAAAAAAACCCCTAACCCTCAGGATCCATAAACTAACCATATATTTGTTTTGTACTAATTACTAATTTTTTTTTTTTTAAAGCTAATTACTATGAGTTACCATATGATCAGGATGGAAAGAAACTGAATTTAGGAGGGAAAGGATTTTTTGAAGGGAGATCAGCTCCTTAGCAGCTATGCTAAGGATTATGAATGCAGGATGCCCATGAACTTGAGAAACACCTCCATTTTAATTAAGCCCGTTTTCTCCTCCAAACAAGACATTGTCTCCCCATCACATAACAGAGACTACTGCCAGTCTGCCTTCTGTCTTCCAGTCTCTCCTTTTGAATACTCGTTTGGGTGCCCTTGTGCTATGACACCTTTTATCCTTCCTCTGGTCACAGTGGTCAACAGAGTTCTCAGCCGTGAAAACAAGGAGAGAGAAAATTACTTGGTATTTTCTTAGGTCTGAGACACTCATCATCAGCAAGGAAATTTAAAGAGGATCAAGTAGTGTTTTCCTGTGCTGAAATACAGCGCTTTTTCTAGTGTCTCCTAGAGCTGCTCCTCAGTGTCTCCATTCCCAAGCCCCCCTTCACTCTTCAGCACACCATGATTTTTACACAGCTTCCTGTAGATTGAGTGGTTATAGGTCTTTACGGCAGAAACGGTGTTTCAAAAGTCAAGCTGCAAGCACTGTACCAAGGGAGAAAAAGCAGCACTGGAAACCCGTTCCCTTTTGGCTGTTCCAGTTGAGACAGTTGCAATTATTTTAGGAGGGAAAACATCACACACTAAATACAATTAATTATTTGGATCATTTTCTGCTTTGGACAGATTGTGACAATCTCACATAAATGCTGGCAGCAAATGTTAGGGCAGTCTGATTTTTGACCCAGATCTGATTATTCTGCAGCGCACACAACTGTGCTTCCAGGGGTACATTCCCCCATGTAAAGTTTCTAAACATGGTAAATAAAGCCATCTGTTGTGGAAGCTGGATAGTTAAATGATATGCCCTGTTAACCACCGTTTTGCACATGGAGCTGTTCATGACTAAAGAAAAAACTGTACACTTTTCTAAAAGGACTTCTGCTCTCCCAATTTTACACATCTCTGGGCCAGTTATCAGATACATAAAACAACCTTTATTCTTCTTACATTTCTTTGTATCAGATGGGCTTCAATCTTTTCCCTTTCCATTGATCTCTCTTGTTTCTTTCCACTTCCTACTTTCTCCTGAGCAATATTATAGATACAAAATGCAATAAATATTTTATGAAAAGTTTAGTTAATGCAACTGGCTAATATTTGAAAGTATAAATATGTTATATATAGTAAAGTAATCAAAATATGTCAGCTTCTAATCTAACGTAAGCATCATCTTCTATGTAGAAATGAGTGACAAGCACTTAAAGGAAGTAAGGGGGTATTTCTATGGTAAGAATATACTTTTTTTTTTTTTTTTTCCCTGGGCCTTTCAAATAATTAAGAAAAGCATTTTTCTCCCCCATCGGTAACTGAATTTGAAGACCTATTTGTTTAACTAAATTGTTGTTGACTCAGCAAGTGTTCCAGGACTATTCTTCTGTTCCGTGCACTCTCTTTGGTCCCAAAAAGTACTAATTCTGGTTAGAAAAGAGGGGAGCGAACAGGAATTTATGCCGCAAATTAGCACATTGAAGGAAGACTATGTGCTGTTTCATCAACCAATTTATCGCCTATGGGGTCCATGTGGATTACTTTAATAGGGTTTAATATTTGTCCTCTTTTTATTCTTATGAGAACAGACAGACCAGACACTGATGTCTTCCTAAGGAAATTGGGGCACCATCTGGATTCACACCAGCTAAGATTCTGCTCAGCTGGCTCACTTCTTAACAAAGCTCTAGAAAAGTTTTTTTTTTAAAAAAATGTATATAGTTTAACTTCTGAATTATTTTGCATAGTATATTATTTGTGGAACATTGGTGCAATATTTTCTATGCCAGTGTCTTGCCCTGTTAGTCCATTGCAAGGCTTCACAGTTCTTGGGGATCTGGGAATTATGAACTCCACCAGTCATATGATTCGCAAACATGAGGTTAAATCTGTGCAACACTAGCATCAATAGCCCTTAAATATAAAAATACATACATTTAAATAATAGATGTATTTTGCTAATGTAGAAGGCAATGCTGGATCTTGCGTTGCAAACTCTAATTCTCAGCAGTTTGGTATGACTGAAGCATTTGCTTTGATGACTTTAAAATATCAAGTATCTGTAGAGATGCACAAGACGTATAGATCACCTTGTCTTTCTTTCAGTAAAGCACAGGCTTCTATGTTTAGCCTGATACCTCTGTGTTAGTAGTACCCAAGACCCTGATTGAGGTCGGAAAGCCTAATTTATGGGGGTTTTAATAGTTGCTGTTCTCATAACACACATCTTCCAGCATTGCTTTGAAGATAAAGATTCAAGTACTCCACAGTTTTTGGAGCTTGTTTGAATGGTCAGTTACCCTTGTTGTTAAAAATTTGTGCTTGCTATCTACACTTACTTTATTGTACATCCACTTTATGTCATATCTACTAATGATATGCAATTTTATGTAGAAAATGAGAAACTGGAAAAGCTACAAGAAATAATGAAGAAATGGACTGGAAGAGACCTGAGGTGAGGCTTAGGTATTTCTGAATCTCAGAAACAGCAAGAACCAAACCAACACTTTTCATTTGAACCAAGTAAGTTCAGACATTTCCAAATTTTTTGACCAGGTGAATTAAAACTCACAAATTGGTATCTTTAAAGTGGATTGTTTTATATTGTAGCAACTCTCACTGACTTCTATTTTAACTTGAAGATTGTTTCCGGATGAAATACACATTTTTTTGGTACTGTCTAAAAAACTTGTTTCAAATTGATCATTTCAGAGATGGCAGATAAAAAAAAAATCAATATCTTGATAGGAAATGCAAGCAAATTTCCTGATTAAATTAGATATAAAGAAGTAGTTAAAATGCAAGCATAGAAAAATGGCTAAATTACTTGCCATTTTTTTATTCTTTCTCATACTCTTTCTCTGTGCAATTTTTTTTTTTTTTTTGCTAAAGGCTTAATCCGCTAATTTAAAAATAGTACAAGATCTAATGAGATCCTGAGGGAAGTATGTAAAAGGAAAAATGGGAATATTTATACTTCTTGCCATTTGGCAACTAACTCAAATGTCTAAATTAGATGAATAGTTGCCTTGGGTTTACCATATGACTAATAGAGACAGGACATTCCAGCAGGCAGTCCAAAATGCTAAACTAAGTTCTTGCTAAGAATGGTCCTTTGGAGGTCCTACATTTTTCCCCCTAGACTGCATAAATAATGTATAGAAGTTAAGATAATGATTTAAATTTAGGTGATATTAACAGCCCTGAAAAGTATTGGTAGGCTCCATAAGTATCAGCTGATACCAAATGGTTTAGTTAGTCTAAACACTAAGTTTAGACTATTATTGAGCTTTTAGATGAAAAATGAAATCTTGTCTTCTGGGTCGTTTTCAGCTGTCTTTTGCTTACCATGGGCCATGGTTCACTGTAGCCCTGGAAGCTGTCCAGTGACCACCCAGAGTGAAGATTTATGTTCTTTTTCCTTTTAATAAAAATGAGCAGCAAAAGGGGGCAACATTTCTGCAGTGGGTGACAGCATGGTAGCTCGCAGTTCTATACAAGCTGTTAAATTGAAGGCTGTTGTTTGCATGCTTACATCAGGAACCCAAATAGGCCCTTAAGCCTTCAACTTTGTATATATTTAAAGTATTTACTTTCTTTTCCCTTTTCCAGCCTTCTGATTTTTCCTTCTGACAGGTTGCAGCACTCTTCTGAACTTCTGCTTCATGGCAAGTATGCTGTAAAACCAGCGCAGTACCCATTTTGAAGGAATAATTTGACCTAATGCCTTTTTCACCATTGAAAGCACTTTGCTATGGCAGCAGCAAATCCATTTTGAGAATATCTTTTGCAACAGAATAGGATATATAGAGAAACCAAATCAGCAGCTGAATTACTATTTTTGCCTTGGATAAATATGTGAAAATCTTGGAAAAACTTGATTAAAGTATTTGTGAAACCCACGTCGCATTAAACGTTCAACCAGACATGGCTGGCTGTCATTTGCCAAGGGGCTGGACATTCACACCAGCAAATGAATCAGCCCAGTAAATGCTTACTTCAGATTTGTGGAGCTGTGTTATTTCCAGTTTAACTAGGCTTTTCTCTTTGGAATTTCCTAACATTTTAAAAACTGCACAAGAACAAGGTCTGTTTCTCACTTCACAAACTGTGTCAACTTACTTTAAGGCTTCTTGTCTCTCACCCTTCAGGCAAGACCTAGTTTTGCATAATTTACACATTTTTGCAATTCAGAAACTTTCCGGGTGATATTCCACCATGATGTTCAGCTCTTTTGTTGTAAAGATAGCTTGGTACTGACATAAACATCAACAAAATCCCCTCCAAATGAAGGATTAGCACTAACTTGCTTTGCAAAATGCGCTCCACAAGAACACTCATTACTGTAAAACCCAAAAAATACCATAGGTGTTAAGACTGAGAATATAGACAGGGCAAGGATGAAGAATTAGAGAAATAAAAAAGTTCCATGGTGCCCTATAACTTACTAGAAATATTTCAGTTCATAGTAGGTATATTTAAAGGTCTCTAAGCTCAAACGCAGAAAAATACTAAAGCTAACATTAGCTATAAAGCTAATATAGCAGAATATGTTGATTTAGAGAATAGCTGACAATGCAACTTCTGATTTTCCTTTATCCTATCTTTATGTGGGTTCACTTTATCTGATTTTAAATGTGATGCTTATTAAAGATGCAACATATGTCATACATGAAAATATACATATGTCCATGTTCTATCTGAAATTTTTGACGTTGCTTTGTGGTCAAATAGAATACAGCAATACATACATTGCTCCTGTCCTCCCACTTGATGGATATGTTCTGTTCTTTCACCCATATGTATTCACATCTGCCATAGTGGGAGGTAACTGGTTTAGAAATGGAGAACAGATCCTTGACTAAATTCTGATCTCATTTACATCACTCAATAACAGAGTTACCAGCCCTCCATGTTGAAAATCCATTCTAATTGCTATTTCTACACACCCCCTGCATAAGGATTTATTTTAGTTGTATAATTCACATTATAATATAGTTTATATATATATATATGCACAGAGACAGAGGCGAATCTTCTGTAGTGTTATGAGATGCATAGAAATATTTGAAATATTTTTATTTTTAAAATAGTCTTCTGTCTCTAGTTGAATGTAAACAACTCCATCTTCTAAGTTTCTTTTCAAATGTTAGCCTTTCCTGCCATAATCACTTTTTCTCACATAACTTTTCCGATACTGATCAATATCGAGAACAGTATTACCACTGTACCTAAGTGCATTATAAATACTATCAATGTTAGTCTCATTCCTTATACGTCTTAGTATCTTGTTCCCCTTTTTGCTTTCGTTGAGCAGAGTCCTTCACTGAACTCTATCCATGACAATTTTGTCCAATTTCGGAGTTGTTACAGTTAACAACTATAACAGGAAATGGACTGTAAGGACTGGACAGGCTGGTCATAAGTATTGGCTGCTTTGGTCCACATTGGATAGTTTTAACAACATTGCTCTTTATTTAAGTCTTAATTGTAACGGGAATATTTGCAAAAAACTAGTAAAATTGGAGAAGGGTAGTCATATAAAAGGAAAAATTACTTCACCAGAAAAGGCACAAAAGCATGAACAAATCATTATGTCTGTAGATCCTTTATTATTAAAAATGAGAGGAAGAAGGGGCACTCAATGTGTAAGTCACCTTGTACAGAACCCGGATATTGACAGCAGCAGAACAGTGGAAGTCAGAAACAGGGAGCATACCAAAAAAGATTAATTCTCAGCGGAGAGGTGATTTTCTCCTAAGAACAACCTTTATACTTGCTGTGAAGTTAAAGAAGAGCACACAGCAGAAAATGACACCTGATAGCAACCGCAACTTTGCTGCTCGTAAAACTGTTAACTAAGCACAAACAATATTTGAAGCTCAGAAATGTGCAAGTTTCCATTAAAAATTCAATCTATATATTGAAATTCATGGAAAGGCTTCCTCACTGCAAAAAATGTTCTGTGTCCAAATTAGATGACTTTCATGAGGCAGTAAAATATTACGAATTCAGTATTTTTACATACCCACTTTCAAGTTAAGTTTATACTACACTTGCAACAATACTAACATTGGCAGACCTCTACCATTAAAAAAAAAAAAAAAAAAAAAAAGTATGTGAATGCTAAAGCCCATTGTGAAGTTCACATAGTCACAACTGAGTACTGAAGAACACCTTTTTCTTGACCCTTCTTCCCTCCCAGAGGCTGTAACTTTAGGTAACGCAGATGACAGAGGAGTGGAGATGCGCAGAACACACATACAGAGCTGGTGAAGATCTAGGCCTGTAGAGAATCCCAGAGGCTTTGTAAGATTCCTGGTACTCTCAGGAACAATATTGCTTCTGTAAAATACAAGAAAGGAACAAAAGAAGGGGTGGCTTTCCTTCACATCACCCCAGCCCAGAACAACTATTGAAGCCCTAACACCTGACATGCTTTGCAAGGCTGCTGGGCTGTTGAGTGAGCCCTAATCATACAGCCAACATGCTGGGAGCACCCCAGTGTGATGCTGAGACCCCCCAAGTCCTTCCGGCAAGGCTCTCACCGCTCACAGGTGGGACTGGCTGTGTTCCCACCAGCCCCTCTGGGGGCCTACAGCTCCCACCAGCTGGACCCAATTAATGCTGCTAATGCCCAGGTGCTGCTGCAGCAAATGGGAGCAGGCTCCCAGTCTCCAGGGTCTGGGCTGTAGCGGTGCTCCTCTTCTCTGTCGGGGCCGGCTCCCGGAGGAGTAGGGATGGAGAAGGCAGAAGCCCATCTTTCCTCTCTGAAAGAAGACTAGCAGCTTGACCTGGAGGAAGGTATGGTCTTTATTGCAGTGGTAACTTGTAGTAGTGCCCTGTGTTGCTGCTCACTGGAGTGGAAGAGTTGATTTGTGAGCAGCTTCGAGAAGTCTGAGTGTTGGTTGACTTGCCCGGCAAGGTGTTACACGGAGGTGGTGATACTGGTGTGGCCTGGCACGTGGCAGGGCTGGAGCAGGATGCTGCAGCCTGGCCGATGGCCTGGTTTTTTTGTAAGTCATGTAAATACGTCTACTATGCTGTGGCTGTTAAGGGAGGGGGGAGGCAGTGGGGGGTGGGTTAAATGTGGCACTCACTGTTGCCAAACTGCAAGCTATTTCTAAGGGTGAAGTTTGGAATAAGGAAGTCTGTGTGTTGTGCTGCGGGACAGTTTAGATTAGAAGAGGTTTCTGGAGCTCAGCTAGTACTAGGCTTGTACCTGAAGCAACTTCAGAGCCGGACTACCCTGCTCAGGTGGTGTGGTTGACCCTGCTGGGCAGCGAAGCACCGTGCAGCTACCTGCTTGCTTCCACTTGTCTCCAGAGGGACTCGAGAAGACAAGAGGAAGACTGAAAACAAATAAACTTGGAGATGTCGGGGGGTGTGTGTGTGTCAAGATTTAAAAAAAAACCCAAACCCAACCAAACCCAAAACCAAACAAACAACAAAAAACCCCCAAAATCAAGCAGAAGAATAGAAGAAAACAAGTGATGCATATCTGTTTAGTTCATTTGGGTCACCTGCCTGGTTGTGCCCTGCCAGCCTATTTCACACCCCTAAATCTATTCACTGAGGGGGGGCAGAGTGAGAAACAGGAGGCCTTAATGCTGTGCAAATGCTTTTTAGCCAAAGCTATGACATTACTATGTTAGTAGTACTGCCTTGGTCAAAATCTAAACCACAGCACCATATGAACTGTTACAACGAAAACAAACTCTACCCTAGCCAGGCCTGGTACAGCAGGTCTTTGTCCAATTGAGTTTTGAAAATTCAGACATGGTGATTGCTGATCCATGCACTGTTGACTCGTATTAAAATCCCTGTCCAGATGGGACACCCCTGATCTTTTTTTGCAAGGCTGCTACATAGTCCATCTCCAGACTCTACTGTTTGGGGATATTCTGTCCACAGTGCAGGACTGTGCAGTTGTCTGCTTACTTTATCGAGTTCTAGCTGTCTGCTACTTCAAGGGGATAAAGTAGAGCAGCAGTGCAGAACGGGAGCCTCCAATCTTGATATTGGATATTACAGCTTTCTTACTCTCCTGTAGCAGATGTATCCAGAATATCTGAGTTAGCTTTAAAGTTTTGTGCCTCTTAAAAATGAGAGAAAGATGTCCCTTTCTCAAGTGTCTTTCAGATTACTTTGCAAACTGCAGTAAACTACAGTGCAAAATCTAAAGTATCTGGTTGTATGAGTTCAGGGTAATGTGCTAGTTACTGTTATCTGCTGTGGTGAGTGGAACGGAAGGTACATCAGCCTGGTACAGATAATGATTCCCTCATATCAGTTTTGCTGAGGTACTTGGAATATCCACCCTACTTTCAAAAGACTGTAAAATCTTACTATTTGCAGGTTTATATTCTGAATTTTTATCTGTTCCCAGGGTCTGCCAGCTATATTGAAGTGATATTGTATTATGTATGGGGAAATAGGAAGCTATCATCTCAAAATAGACCATGATATTGCACCTTATTAAAAAATACAAGTGGATTTTCTGCCAGCTACCATGACTTATGATAATGACTGTTATCAATATGCAATTACTTCTGTTACCCTAGAACATATTGACATTCATTTATTTAAAGATAATGTAACACATTTGTATTCATTGAGGTAATCTATGGATATGATTAAATGTGAATGCCCATCTTATACCAAATAGTAAAATGGGAAAAAAAAGAAGTAATCAGACCTTCTGTACTGCTAAAAATAGGCTATATTGAATTCTGAAAATTGCATTTGAGCTTATTTGAAACACAGTGGCAAACAATCATAAAGAAGTGAAAGCATAACTTGGGTGATTACCAATTCAAACATTTATTCTTTCCAGTGACACTGGGGAAACCTGGTAATAAAAAACCCAAAAACCACAAACAAAAAAAACCACCCTTGAAACTGTGATCCTATGTCTATGGAATGGACTACAGAGTTTGCGATCAGTGTGAAACAGAAGTCCATTTAAATGGTGAATCTTGGTGGAGGTAGAAGTCTATCTGAATAGGGTGCGTAGACTTGTTTTGAAGATGGCAGAGGTTGGATGTAGTAGTAGACAGGCACTTAAACATGCTATTTAGGTTTTGAATCATCATTTTATCCCACAAATGCTTGTGTTTTGCAGAGAACCCAGGGTTTTCAGGCTTTAACTAAAATACATGTATTTATAGCACATGCTGCATTAGAGTGGTTCCCCAGTGGCAGGTTGTTACGATGATAGACACTTTGTGGTCCACTTCTTCAAAGCCACTAAGCAACGCAGTCTCAGTGTTCTGAGCTTGCAAGTACTTGTGTTGGTGATGTTTGAGAGAGCAAAGGTCAATGTGTTTGGTCGTCCAGTTAGATGGGTATCAAATGCTGCATGTGTTTCTATAATTACTTTATTTGTCTGCTGTTTGTCCAAAATATCTTGGATTTAATGAACTTTGAAAGGAGAACAAAAAAGCAAAAAAGACTGCAACACCACCACCACCATCCCCCACCACCACCCCCAAACTGTCTATGGTTTCTTGCTTGAAACTTAGAGATATCCCAGTGAACTGTTGGATGGCTCATAGAGTCACAGAATGGTTTGGGACAGAAGTGACCTTAAAGATCATCTAGTCCAACAACCCTGCCATGGGCACGGACACCTTCCACTAGACCAGGTTGCTCAAA
>KL285411.1:0-16135 GCA_000699545.1 Podiceps cristatus
GTTGCCGGCTCATGTCCAGCTTTTTGTCCATTTACTTATTCTAGTGTTCCCAGTATTAGAATTGTGCTAATTGCAGGGCAGTGGGACAATACATAAGGAAAACTGCTACTGCAGAATTTTGATCCTATAAGCAGCAGAGGGTTGTGAATGTACTAGATTGGAGAAAAAAATTCTTTGTTACATGATTGTGAAGACGATGGTGATTCAATTTAGTCAAAGTGAAAAACAAGTACGGGGACCATGTTTTCTTCTGGTAACACTGAGCTCGGGCAAGGATACTTCTCAAACAATGGTGTATGTTACAAGATTAGTTCTAGCTTGCAGTATGATGTTGGGTTAGAAAGGAAATCTACCTAGGCAATGAATACTAGGGCCTTTGGAAAGTGACTTGTGCATGAATTCTGAGTAAGTCACTGTTACCTACCAGGGAAATTTGACTGTTCTGTGTATCAAGCATGGTGGTCACAAAGACACCATCACAAAAACCTGGATCCTCGGACTAGTAGAACTTGCCATAGCTTGCTCTTTTCTGATCCATGCACTTTTCTTTCCTGTAACCCAACTTTTGAAAGAGTTGTGTTCCTCTTTTCTTTGCCTTCAAGTATTTAATTTTACACTTCATAACTTCTTCCTTATTATAGTTACCTACTTATTTTTCATTTGCATTACACTTCTAGTGTATTTGTCCCTTCATTGATGCTGTTTATGACAGTGTTGTGCATAGTGACTACAAGCTGGAATTATACTACCTAAGAAATACTCATTTAAATGAGATACTTGCCATTTATACAAAATTTGAGAATCAGTTATGAGTACTGTCTTAGCATCTTGAAATACAGACTTGGTTTTGCCCAGATATAAGCATGCTTTAACACATTGGGATCAAAATAAGGCTGAACTTGGCTTAAACTTTCTAACTGCTGCTAACATCCTTCCTAAATATGCATTTTGTTTTGTACTTAACTTCATAGCACAAAAGATGGGCTATCTTTGTCCTGGCAACCAGAAAAAAAAAATACCACATACAAAAAGGTAACTCTGATTCTTATTCTCTGAAGAGAAACAGTAGAGATTTTTTTCTGTTTTCACAGTATTATTTTGGGATACTATTGCCTGTTTCACAACTTTGTTGTCTCAGACCTGAGCACACGTGAATCCACAGGCAAAACACAGGTTATATCAATATAATTATTTTTCTTCCTTGAGCAGTAGAATATATTTGCAATTTCTCAATCATGGCATATTTTTTTTTTCCTAATATAACAGCAGTTATCAAATAAAATTATTAAACTTACCAGTATGTTCTAAGTCAACTGAAGAAAAGCCTATTTTGTAGGAAGTAGCAGAGTATGTCTGAGGCCATTTAGGTCCTGCCTAAATGTAGAACTTTTGAGACAAGTCCAAGAGCTTCTCATTAGTCTTTGTATCTCAAAAATGTGTTTTACCAAAAATCAACCCAGTGGGCATGATGATAAGGGAAAACAATACAGTAAAATGGGGATGGGAATGGTCAGAGAATTGTTTCAATATTTGTTAAATTTATTTTTGGTGTGCAAGGGCAGTTTTGTCATGTGTACTATAACACAATTTCCCCAGGTACGTGACAGCTATCTGCTCAGTTACATAATCTTATCAGAAAGGCCAAAGGCAAATAGCAGACCTGGGATGTGTAAGCTTCTCCAGAGGCTATCAAACACCTGGATAAATTGGGGCCATCTCCGCTGCCATTCAACTTGTAGAATAATGGCAAGATACGGCCTTAAGCTCGTTGTTAACAGTTGTAGGTAAGTAGGACTCTGGAGATATTTTTATTTTCTGTTTATACTCATTCCTCACCAAATCAGATGCACCAACATGAAATGCAGCTGCTTGCTAAGGAAGGTGTGTGATTTAAGGTGTAATTTTGATTTCAGCTAGAATATACTGGCCTTGTCAATATGCAGACTTTTCCTAAATTAATGTTCACACCTTGGTTAGGATATGAAAATAGTTTGCTTCTGCTTAGCTTTAGTCAAATGACCTTGAAGCCAGAATAAATCATTCATCGTGGGTCAGTGTACAGGACACTACTAGATTCAGCTTTGCCAATAGAAGAAGTAGATGTCAGCTGTCTGCCCTTGCTGTTTACAATAATCACTGCTAGTAGTGATCTGCTGACACAGCAATTCATCTGACCGCTCTCTAATACAAGAAATTTAGATAAATCAGGTTAATTTTTACTGCTAAGGTAAAGGGTATGAGCCAACTGATCAGATTTTGTCAAAGTAATGCTGCTACAGGCTGTGTTTTCAACATAGAGAACTTCATTCTTCACAAGAAATGTGGTGATGAGTAAAGGCAACATTTAATTAAGAAAAAAAAAAAGTGAATCTAGAAAGGGACATCCATCCATAAACAAGAATTCAAAGCAGGGATTAATAATTCTGTTAAATAATTTTAAATTCACATATTCTAGTTAGGCCAGGGATATTTCTATGTTAGAAAGTTCTGTGTGCTGCTTTCAGAAATCCTAATGAGTTTTTGACTGTTATACATGTTTCATACTGTATCGCGCAGAAATTCTGCTACCTTAGCTGGCATGGGGTTTGTGTTCATTTTTGCTGCTGTCTGTCAGAGTTAGAGCCTGTTCGCTCTTTACCATCTTGTTCAGTGACCTATATGTGTTGAACTTCAAAACACTTATGAAGTGTTGTTTTAATAAAAGATGTTTTAATATACCCAAGTCATGTACTTGTGTAAGTCATGATGATGTGCTTGAAAGCTTCAGGCTGGGATGGTGATAATGATACTCACTGTCCAGCTTGTCTTGTGCAACAAATTTTAAGTTCCGTAGCTGAGATAGCAAAGGGCAGTTAGCCTCAGGCAAAGAAAGTTCTCAGAACAGCTGTAGCTACATACTGTCTTCATAACTTGGAAAATCCAGTGTTTATTAATTTCAGAAACTTAAATATAAATGAAAAGCAAACAAACAAAAAAAGCCCAAACCACCTAGCAGTAGAAGAAATTGTGGGACTCAGCAATGAAGACTATTCTCCCCAGCTTTACTAGAGACCTGTGTGAAACTCCTAAGATCATCTAGGTTTCACTAAGCTCAAATCTAATAGATTCACATAAAATATTTTAATAGGCCACTACCCTGCAGATAGACTTCCTCTGCCTCACCCGTCAGCTGCATTACCAATCCTTGATGTAGGGCTAGGAGGAAAAAAGCATGTTCCTGGAATTGGCCTACTACTAGGTCCTTAAATGTTTGTAGAGATAAGCTACTGGCAGAGACCTGACTGCGCTGTCCCAGTGTAACCTGTGATAGCTGAGGTGCGGACATGGCTCTGCTGCTGAGCCAGAACCCTAAAGTGATTTTTGCCATGGGGCATTGTGGATGTCTGGGGATGTAGAACAGGATGGAGTGCTCTTGCAAAGATGTGGAAGAGCAGCTTTTTTTCTGAGGATCAGTTGGGGATCTGACTTCCTTGGACTTAAATGGCTTTCCAGTTGAGAAGGTGTGGAAGGGAACTGGATGTATATGCTGAAGTCTTAAAAAAGGAAAATTAGCAAACATGCAACCTTCAAAGGCAAAATTATTCCTCAAAGAGAATACTAAAGGGTGATGGTGCCTGACCTAAAGGAGAAAAGAGATTCTGTTACTGCCCATTTCACAAAGTCACCCTGCTCTTTTGTTGAACTTAAAATAAAGCCTGCTGAAGAGACTTTACATCACGGTGGCTGGGACACTCCATTGTCCTGTCTGGCAGAAGGCAGAACAGTCTCTGTGTTAGTAATGTCTTTAACTGCTGCAGCAGTTTGCTGCAATGCTTATGAGTCAGAGCCCTACTTCTCTTTCTAAGTACTCTTTAATGCCCAAAAGGAATGTAATATATGTGAGAGGCCATTATCACATGCAAAACATTGCGTTCTGGTCCACCTGTTTGATTTTTTAGGACTTTTAAAAGCCTTTATCAGTCTGAAAACCTCTTTGTCTTAAACAGAGATGTATATAGCCTCATCCCCCCCCCAAATAATCAGAACTATATTTTAATGAAAAACCTCCTAATAAGGTTACAAACTTGATATTTTTAAATGCTTTTTGTGGCTAAAGGAGCAGAATTGGATACTGGTTTTGAACACCATGAAAATAACTCATTTCTGATAAGATAGTCAGATGAGTTAAATATTGTGTTAACGGGCTGGTATCTATGGTTTTCAAATACTTCTGTTAGCAACTGTCAAGAAACAGAAATGATTCTATTTCTTTATCTTCCTCTAGACTGTAAAACACATGCAGCTAACATACCCTCCTTAATTTCTTAATTTCTTAATTTACCACTTCCTAAAAATACCTTGGACTCTTCTGTAAAATTGCTTTAATGATGACTTTTTCCTCTATAAAAGGTGTATAGAATGACCTGCTAAGAGCAATAACAAAATACAGTAAAGAACCTTAGATGTCAGGTCACTCCCTGGGGTGGGGCGGGTAAATATGAGAAAGTCAATTATCATTTGTTACCTGAGGTAGTTGTTGGCATCATAAAGAGTCTTAAACAATCTGAAAGTACTTGAAAAGTATTACTGTAAGATATGGAGGAGAAAGATGCCACAGAATCTTAACATACTAGTGTCTGTGAGAAAGTAGGTAAGTTTAAAACCTCATAACTCATTTGTTCGGTATAAAAGAATCAAGGAAAATAGACAATCAGGTGACTGTGGGTTTGTACTGGAGAGGTCTAGCAGGGATTTAACTCCAGTGCACTTGCTAATTTCAATAAATATAAAGGAATAGGTTTTAATGAATCATCCCTGGTTAGGAGGTTTTGAAAGCAGAGTGATTCCACTTTAGGGAAGCTGATGACCTAGGTAAACTTACACTTCTTAGTTACAAAGAGCCTGATACTAATATCTTGGTAGGCTAAAACTGGGTAGATATGTCATTATTTTGTCAATAATGCCTATAATTTTGTTAATTATTTTTTGTATTATCTATTGGCCCTTTGTGTTTATTTCCTATTTAACAGGAAAAATGGCTTTTTCTAGGGATGTCAGGGTACAACCTCATGCCTCAGTGTTGCCCCCACCCATTCTGATATGTGCTCACAGTAACATTAAGGACTACGGCTGTGCAGCATTTGCCCCTGACTGCCACCTGCCTTTTTCATTGCACCCAGCGCTGTTATCAAATCACCAAGCAGGAGAAGCCCAAAGTCTGTGTGCTTGTGGAAGCCACTAAGAGTTTCATGAAAAATTACTCTTGGGTATAATTGTATACTGTAGTTTCAGTTCATGTGTGTTAGTAGCATTTAATGCTGTGTGTCACTGTGTGCATTATATAGACTGGTAAGCAGCACAGATGCATGATTGTATTAAACTTGCTCAGAAGCCTTTCAAAAAGCACAGAGAACCTGCATTTTGCTGGTGAACTTCTGAACCTCCGCTAAGACTGGCTGCATTAAGAATAATTAGCAAGGAAGAAAACAAATTTGTGAGTGGGTAGATGCAAGCAGTTTGAGGCAGAAGAGAAATAAGACAACTGTCCCCACAGTAACCAGTTAAGGTCATATTTAAAAGATATCTGGAAACCAGTATTGGATCATTGTGTAAGAGAGCCCCAAGAACAAGGAAACAAATATAATTGGTTACAAAAAATATGTTAATATAGCCCTGTCTGTAAGGGATGTAATGGCAAAATAAAGCAAGCTAGCAACAGTGTAATTGGAGATGTAGTTGTGTAAGGCCTGAAACAGGTATGAAAGACATGGAAATCTCTAGAAATTGCTTCCAAGTCATTCATTATCCTGCACTACAGTAAACACGGAAGTTTGGTTTTTTTTTTTTTGAACTTAGAAAAGTGGTATATTATTGTTAATAAATTGGGTTTTATGGTCATAACCTTCTCTTGTTTGGAGGGGAGTGATAAAGGTTCTTGCAACAGGAAAAAAACAAATGAAGTAATGACTAGAGGTATGTCTTTTCCCTCTTTCATCTCTTCTTCCCACATCCCTCTCACTACAGCCAGCTACTGTCCTGCCTGTTGGGCTGCTGGGAAGAGACTAAGCTTGCTACTTCTGTCATTGCATAGGACAGCCAGGAGAAGAAAAAGACTTTCTACTTTGGCTGCCTGTGTTTGTTTCTGCTGCTGCCTTGCACCCCTTTTTCCTCAGAAGCCAAGGTTATGCAAGTAGGAAGTAAAACTGACTCTTCAGGTTGTATAGGCTGCTGAAGCAACTTGATTATTGCTGTCTTAGCCTAGACAAAGCAGGTCATCAGCTGTTCTAAGTTGCCTGGGCCAAAAGCTAGTCCTTTTCACTTTCGAGACTGAGCAGGCTGCATTTTAGAACCACAGAATGGTAGGGGTTGGAAGGAAGCTCTGGAGATTCTAGGAAAAAGCTAAATTCAGAGTCATCCAATTAGAGAAGCACAACCATAGCTGCTTCTGAAGCCACTACACCAAGGAGTTTCCCAAACAGCCCCTGAGAGCAAAGATGTGGCGCAAATCCTTACACAGGACAGATCTGAACCGAAAGGTTAACCTTCAGTGTACCAGCAGCATGTGAGATACTGAAACCATGCCGAAAGTTAAATAGAAATTGCCCACTTGAAAACCAATTGGCTGGTTGGACAGACTTCTAGCTATTCATGTTACCTAGCAAGTTGCCCTGCACAACAGGCCTGTGAACCTCTGTTTGTTGCCCCATGAAGACCTTTAGAAGAAAGAGATCAGACTGTATGCATGAGTAAGGGCAATGGCAGCAAGATCTTATTCCAGCCCATAGGCAATTTGTCAGTAAAGCTGTTACCAAAAACTCATGGACTGTTCAGGAACAGCCCAAATACACTGGAGACAGTGGGTCTTGCTGCTATGTAGCCATCACCCACAGAAAATAATAGGGTGTGGTGCTCTTACTACCCTGACAAATCTAGAAATGAGGCTCCATTATCAGCATCATTAATATATCCATAGCTATTCACTGCAGTCCTGTCACCCACCAAATAAGCAAAATTTTGGCTGTTTGGAAGAAGGAAGGATCACAATGGAGAATGTTGCTCCTTCTAAATACCGATTCTCTTTCCTGTACCTAATTCCTGTGTTCTCTTTTCTTGGTTTGGGGTTGGTGTTTGGGTTTTTGGTTTTTGTGGGTTGGTTTGTTTTGGTGGGGTTTTGGTGGTTTGGGTTTGTTTTTTTTGGTGGGTTTTGGTTTTGTTTTCTTTTCAAAATGTACCTTCAAATATGCAGGTATACCTGAAACCTTACTTTTATACCTGACAGCTTACTTCTGTGTTCCTAGCTGGTACGCATGGTCTGTCTGGAAGAAAAATGGACTTTTGTTTATTTGAGGGAGGTGCAGAGGAACGGCGGTGAGGATCAGAGGAAGCACAAGAGGAGGTAAGAATGAGAGTGGGGCCATAATGGGAATGAGAAACAAGCAGAGTTAGAACTAATCAATGGGAAGAAATTCAGGCCAAGAAGTGTGAAATGGAGGTTTCTGGCAGCTAGTGGGAAGCACTTTTGACTGAGCCAGTCCTTTTGCCTCCTCATAGCTGCTACAGCTTTTCCTGGTAGCTGGTGTATCACTTCAAAACTAATTTCTATGTGTTGTTTCACATGATAGATGTTTTAGGAACATCCTGCATAAGTGACTTTATACGGAAGCAGTTACGATTGTAGTTGTTTAGAGGGTGATCACGGGTAAAGTAGACTGTGTAGAGATTGTAAACAAGTAACCCTCTTAAAATGCTACCTTGGGTCACATACTTTATTTTCTGTTACAGTTAAAGCAATGGTAACTAATTTAAGGAACAAATACCTTAACACTGGTGTGATTGTGGAGAGGTTACTGCTGAACTGAGGAGTAAGGAATTCAGCCTTCAGAGAAGATCTCAAATTTCAGTCATTACGAAAGCACCATTTTCCAGGCAGGGTCATTCAACATGCTTCTCTTGCATTGTTGGGTAATTTCACTCAAGAAACATTCTGGTTATTAGCAGGCACTGGTGAGTAGAAAATTTGTTGTGAAAAGGACTGTGATCGTTACCACAAACCCTGCAAGGGACCAGTACAACCCACAGATCAAACAGTTGGGAACAGAGGTCTGCAGATGTACTGGGTGTTGTGTCTAATGACCAGCCTTTGACAGAGACCTTCTGGGAAAAACAAAGCGGTGATTTCAAGAATTGGCAAAGATGTTAGTGCAGACGGGACTTGAAATGTCATGGGCGGAACCTTTTCCACTTTGTTTCTGAAAGTACACTTGTGATCTGGGTTTGTCCCTCTTTGGAAATTCTTTCATTTTTAACTTAAATAACAGGAATTGAATTGCTTCCAAAGTGTTCTGGAACTATGCTGTGCATAGTTACCACATTTTTCTCTTCCTGAGAAATACTGCTTTAATTTCTCTTGTACCTTGAGCTAAAGACAGCAGCATTAACTTGCATTGGATGCTAAACTGAGTAAACTGTACCAACACTCCTGTTCCGATCCCTAACACTGGCTGTCTTATTATGTACTCCTGGCATATGGAGCTATGTTGACACTTGATGGTAGAAATTCTGTCTCAGCATGCCACAGTGGTGAATTTTCTCCCCTAGTGTTTCCTTATGTCTGCAAGTATACTGTGGAGATTAATGTTCTTGTGTTGCAAATGTAATTCAGCCAAGCACCCGAATTCTTACAAGGTAGACAATCTCGACTTTAAAAGCACAAAGGCAGCATGCAATTTCCTTGAAAGAAGGAATAAACTAGTGGCAGAAATATGGACAGCACACAGAGGCCAACTCTTTATCCAATGATCTAACTGATAGAAATGTTGAATTTTGTTGACATGGTGAATTTCCCCTTGCAGCTCAATAAATTACATTAATTACTTGCTGGGAAGAAAAGTGATATTTTGAAGGTATTATGTGAAGCAACCACTGTCAACAAGAATTACACCAGGTAAGTTTAAAAACTTGTGGCTTTAAATTTGGTTCCCGTTTCGTAAAAGTTCTTTTAAAACAAACCTTCCAAGAATAGATAGTGAAAATAAATAGTGACGTATCTTATCCTTGTAACAACTTGCTGAGTAACTTCATGGGGTGGAAATGTTTGTAGGAGGATGTACTTTGATTTCAGATACAAGCAGGGCTTTGTAAACATGTTCCAATCACTGTGCACATAGCCTAGAACCTAGTCCAGACGGGTTATGTATAAATGGAGTACAAACCTCATGCTACAGTTACAGTATTATGCAATTAACATCTCTAAAGGTCTGCTAAGATACTTGCAATTTTCTTTCCAATCCCATCCAATGATAGATTTTTGCATTACAGTTATTTTGGTGCCATCCCCAAAAAGCATATACAAATCCGCTGCAGTATTGGGCTGTGCTGTATTTGCCTTGCAGCTGGATTCCTGATTGGGTAGGTCTGTGACTACATCCACTTCCAGGAGTCATTTTTTGGTTTAGCTCACCGTGACTCTCAAACCACTGCCCTCAAGATCCACCACCCATAATTACTTTTGGCCCGATATAAGACTGAAAAGAGGGGACCAAATAGTGGCTGAGTCACTTCGGTTGTGTGCCAACAAGTTGCTCTGTTGATCGGCCGCCCGCCTTTGATCTGGATTCTATCATACCAGGGAGCTGCTCCAGCTGGCCGGAGGTTGGGGAATGTGAGCTGTAGTCAAGGATACCTGCAAAGTGCTGGGAGCTGCAGCGAAGAGTCTTTGAAGAGAAGCACAGGGAGAGGCAAATTAGAGGGAAGGCAAGGGAAAAACAGAGGCAAGGAGCCAATTTCTGATCTCAGCATCACTGATGTCACCAATGAGAATCTTGTCCAGAGAATGCTGGGGAAAGAAGAAGAGAAACAGGTCAGAAGGAAAGGTGACAGACAAGCAGAGGTGACAGAGAGGGGATAATTAATCATGTCTCAACTGTAATCTTAATGACTGCTCTGCTTTAACTCTTGTAATGCCTCTTACTCAGCCAAGAGCACAAAGTTAATAAAATCTTTCCAAGAGACTGGCTTGTCTGTCATAGCAGCTCTAGCAGTAATTTTTACTGGTGGCACACTCAGCTGCAGATCGATCTGAAGAGCAAAATGCACAAGATCTAATGAGGAAAAGGTTTAAATCTCATGTTTCAAGTGAAATCCTATAGTTACAGACTTCTGTATACTTAAGATCTGCTTTCTTGTGATGTTCTACACATTCCCAACGCTGCTTAATTTGCTGGTGCTCTAAAGACAGGTGGCTACCAACAAGCTGCCTTTTTTTTTTTTCCCAAAGCTTCAGCTACATTTTAGAACACATTGAGCTCAAAGAAAAAAAAAAAAAAACCAAAAACAAACAAAAAACCCAAAAAAACCACCAAACACCCCCCTCAAAAAACCCACAAAAAATGGTTTTCCTGAAGTATTTTCTTTTGAAAATGCTCATGTGTTAGAATTCTATTGGCAAATCAGAATAGATGAACATAAATGTTACGTTTGCTGCAAAAATTTTTTATTTATTTCACTGGTTTATTTGTTTTTAAAGTAGTTTTTCATCTTGTAAAATAAAGAACAAAAAGTATGCATGAAGAATTCCTCATCTCCTTCCAAATATTCTTCAAGCTAAAAAAGTTATTTTTATGAATTATTTGCTTATAATGACTCCATTCCAAATTCTTTCATTTTACAAACAATTGCCCCAGCAAAATCCCTTGGATAGGTTGACCTGCGGTCATAAAACTGTAGACAGAGCCAGTTTCATGTGTCTAGCTACAGCTCAGGCTAATGTGATACAGCATTAAAAAACGCATTTCAGTTACTGCCTTTCACTAAAGAGGTCATAAGTCTCTAAAATAAGCCTTCAGAATTCTTTGTCCATTATTTGAATAGCTTTCTGATTTTCATAAGTGCTGTGCCTGAGAAGTCCCACTGAACTGAGGGAAAGGAAGCATTGTCTCCTACTCCTGTTGTGTAGATACTTGGAGGCCCGATCTATCAATGAGATGTGCTATGTTGTTTTTCTGACTATGGCATTAGAAAATGCAATAGTGTTTGCTGGAATTTTTTAGCAAGTGTGAATTTAAAGAATTTTGTCTTTGGCTTGAAGCTGACAAACTTTGTCAAGGTTGAAAAATAACCTGTGTCAAAAAAAGCAAAGAAAATTCTACTTCCAATTATTGAGAGTTTTAAGCATAACTAAAACAGGTAATGCAATTAAAATCATCAATGTACCCCTGTCCCAAGAATGTCACCTGAAGTCAACAGCTTATATGTAAAAGATACTTGAAATTCTCATTTCCAGATATTTCTGATGCAGTTTGAATTCTCTTATCTTAGACTACACCAACCACCCAAATTTGCAAGTGGAAGCAGTCCAGCAGCCTCAGACTTGAGCCCATGTAGAACTGCTGCTCATGCAGGACAGTCTTTGTGATTTCAGTAGGAATGCTTGCAGTATGTGACACCTGTCACCCTTACAGGTTTCCAGTTTGGAGCCTGAATGAAGCAGTTGTATGATTAGGGAATTAACTCAGCTGACTGAGCTTCTTAAAAACTCATTTGGATATGTGTCACTTTTCATATAACACGCAGACCCCAGTTTTTAATACTGCTGGACATGGTAATTCTCTTCTTCTAAATTGGATGAAGCTTCGGTAGGGATAGTTGCCTATTAAGAAAAGACAGTTAAGTGAGTCAACAAGGTTGTATGATTCTCTGTAATCAAAGTCAGATCATGTTATTCAGCAAATATTTATAAGTTTATAAATGTAGCGTTTTGCAATGCAGTTCCAAAGTTGAAGAAATTTTAGAATGTGAGACGTCTTGCTGTAGTAAATTTACAAAATATCTTAATGTTATTATTTTGGAAGAATAAAGATAATTGTGTTTCGCTTTTTCACTACTGATGTTTCTTCAGTAAAAATAAATGTTGTTTCCCTTTACAGCAGCTGGAGCTGAATTATACTCCTTGTCTTCCTAGTATAGCTTGTCTAAGGACACATCCAAGTACAACCATTAGGGACAGAAATCTGCCTTAATCTGCTAGTATAAACTTGAGTGTGCCATACATGCAGCTAGTCAACTTCTTACCAAGACAGCTTCTCTACTGGTCTACTGATGAATGATTTCCCCACAGAAATCCTCCTTGGAAGAGTCATCTGCCTTTTGTTGTGTGCTCACTGGGGAATATGGGTGAGACCCAGGATGTGACTTTAAAGGTTCTTTCCCTTCCAGCTTGATTGGCTTTTCTATATCATGTCTTAAACAAGTCTGTTCATTGCAGCGAGAGCATTCTCCGTTTTGCTGGGAGAATGTGTCATGGGATGATCATATGCAGCGCACCTTCTTGCTTTGCTCTCAGCAATTTATTCTCTCCTGTATTGCAGTCCTCACTAGCTTGGAGGTCAAGCCCATTATTCACCAAGTTTGCCCAAACCAGATTCTTCTTCAGGTGATTCCAAGTAAAAATAATCATCTTTCAGAATTGAGTCTGCAGATTCACCCATAAATTGCCTGCATTTGTTAATACAAAGGAATGCTTTGTAAGAAGAATGCTTTAAGAAGATGTGTATTAATAACATAGGGCCATAATTCTCAAATGGTCTGGTCCCATGCAAGGGCTTTGAGAAATACTTTTCCGTCTCTTATTAATACCCTTTTTATATGCTCGTTTGAGAAGATTTCCTTGATATGCAGGTTGCACCAGGAATAACAAAGACATATAAGGAGCTGTTAGAAAATGTGATGATACCTTTGACATGAATGAGAGCAGGGGTCATGGTACCACTGACGTCATAGTGGTGGGGTTGCTGTAATCTGTGGCAGATTGATTTATTGCATGTTACAGAATACTTGCAGATATGTTCCTTGCATCATACACAGTAAAGAGAACCTGAAATTGCTAACAAAAATGTTTCTGCTCTGCATCCTGCAATGAAGAATGATATCTGATGAATGTGAAGTATAGATACCAGAAATTCACTAAAAATGTTTTTCTCTGAGGCTAGATTTTATTTGATCTGTTAGGAAAAAATGGAATTTAGCAGCATCTGAACAAATATTTTTTTCTGCTAGCAATGCCTGCTGTTCCCTGAATGCATAGTCTAGTTCTTCATATTATTCTCCTTTCATTCATCTGCTTGTACAGTATTCTCTCACAGTTTCTCTAAGAATAAGACTAACGAAATTGGTACTCCAGACCCATCTTTCTAGTTCACAGAAGTGTCAGGAAAGACATGATCCTCTCCCCAGGCAAAAACATTCTTTGGGCTAGCTTGCAAACCACAGTCAGACAACACATGGGAAATTGCTTGGGAAAATTCCCGTGATTTCTTGGTAAAGCTATGGAAAAGCTGGTTGTTCCTCATTCTTTTATAAACCAGGTTGATGTAAAAAGGAGTCTCTATATAGCTTGAATCAAAGCACAATATTCTTTTAAGTTGTCTAGATGCTATACAATCTTAGGAAGTGCACTTATGTAACATTATGTAGGAACTGATGCCAATCTTGATATGATGTAATAACAATATTAGCATAAAATAATCAATTCTAAATGTTATTTGTTCTTTCCAGCATGTTAAAATTATTTGATTCATTGATAGTTCTTCAATCCACTTATCCATTCCTGCAACTTCTTGTAGTTCTGTGCTGCAAATACTGCAAATAGTTGGAGTTTAAAAAAAGTACTGAAATCTGACTGCATGGTTGGAAATAAAACAAAACCAGCAAGGCACGCTTTAAATGCAAGCACAAAGTCAAAAATTCTTCTGATACATAGCAGATGCTCATACAGCTTTTTGACCCCCCCCAGGAACTGGATTTATATATTAAATATTCATAGCTGAGCTACAAACCCTTTTGTATTTCTGTTTTCTTCACCTTATGACAGTTTTGGTTGCAGACAGAAGTTTTCCCTTCAGACTGCTTTAGCGTTTTGGTGGTCCACCATATTCTGTGTATCATTGAAGTGGTGTAAGGCAGTGTCCTCATAAAATAAGGCTACTTTTTTCCCACAATGACTTGGAAGTAGTTCTTTAATGTAGATAACTGTAATGCTTCACAGCTGGTCTGCCAGTAACAGGTTCACATTTTGCCCAGAAACAGTAATTCCATTTTCGTCAAAATTTGGATTTGTACTCTTGTAGAAGAAATTATAAGATGTTGTGCTGTGTGTTTCTCAAAGCTTGAAGGTGTTTTTATTAAAAAAAAAAAAAAAAATATTCAGCTTGCAGATATAACTATACCTCCAAATACAATCAGAATGTGATTTCTGCTTTTTCCCCTAATCTCAGTCATTTCTTAGCATTTTTCCCATAACATTTTTCTAAGCATTACAAATGAAGGGAAGAACTGAATATGCCTAAAACAATAGGTTTTGATCCATTATGTCATTCAGCTTTTTCTGATACACCTGCCATTACACAGGAAAAGGAAAATTAGGGGTTTTTTATGGCTGTGCACATTTTTTTTTCCCCTTTAAGTTTATGATTGGAATGTAACCTGGTATGACTACAGCAGAGAACACTGATTTGCACAAGACTTTGAGTATTAATGATATTGAGCACCATCTGAATACAAGCTGCTCAGCAGAAATCTCTGAAAAAAGGCAACAAAGTCATTTTAGGAGACTGAGAGTAGTACTCCCACAGTTTCAACCACCAGAAATATTCCTTTGTGGGTTAGTATCTTTTGTGACTGATTCATGGACCTTACTTAGTTGGCAATCATAGTTTTGAAATGACTATGAAAGAGAATCCAGAAAACCCTAGCAATTCTTACCTCCTACAGGATAGTATAAAATGAGCACTTTTGTGTCCAAGTAGTACAGTTGGTGAATGATGATGTGCTACTGAGGCCAGACCGTTGTTATTTGTTAATAAAATAACAGTGGAATGTGTACTGAGACAAGAATCAGTCCTTCATTTTGCCCTTCTTGAGACATCCAGACACTCCTTCCTTGTTTATGGATGTGAAATATGCAATGTGTTTTTTCCATTAATATGTTGACACCTGTATTTCCTTGGCCACTACACCTTACTTTAAGATTGTCTATTAAGCTCTGTATTCCAAGAAGAAGGAAACAAAGACATCTTTCTTTCAACATTTTTCCTTCTCATTAGAAAAACATAGAACAGACAGTTTAAGATTTCAGGTTCACAACAGTACAAAGATGCTGACAATAAATGTCTGAGAGCTTTAGTGCCAAGGCTTGCTTAAGCACAGCACAGAGATGTAGTAGTGTTTATAAAACATATTCCCAGTACTGCAGAAACCTGAAGGCCAGAGCATGAAAAACCATCTGGAAATAAAAGAAAGGAAGCAATATTGTGCTGAGAATCTAACAAGGCCCATTTGCTTTTGTGACAAAGTTGTTGAATGAGTGACCATGTGCTGCTTAATACTGATAATAAGGTCAACATTTTTAAAAGTGCAAACTGTTGTAGAAATGCAGGGCTTAATCTTACAATCTTTCTCACAAGGAAAGTTTTCTTGGCTACGCTAATATTACTCACTGGAGCAAAGGTACTGAGACCAAATTTTGCTCTCACACTGTCTGTGCACGGAAGTGTTACTACCACTGACTGGCTCACATTGGACTTTGCTTTAGCAGTAGCTGTGGAGGATGCTGGAATAGTCATCCTGGTGTATGCTTTTGAAAAAGAAAGTGGTGGGAGAAAGGGAGTCCTGTTGCCTAAAAAGCAAAAATATCTGCTGGAGTTATTAACTGTTTTTTCGCTGAGTTCAACAGCAAGGCACCTTGTGGTTGATAGATTCTTCCTGCAGCAATTCAAAACAATGTAGTTAAAGGAAATGTGTTGTTTCCAGAGAAGCAACCTAATGAGGTAAAAACAACTTTTAAAAATGGGATACCTATGCCACAACTTACTAGGGGTAGTAGCCCTCAGACTTACTTGCAGCTGCATGACTAATTAGGATTTTTACAGATCCAGTTACATTATTTAAAATGTTTCCAAAAGTGATCTTGTCATAGATGGTGAAAAATCTTCCAAATGGCTTGTTTCACCTTCTTCAACCAGAAGAAGGCAACTGAGTCAGTGGCCGAGGGGAGCTGCTCCGGAGCTGGCCTGGGCCGCAGCGGAGCAGCAGATCTCAGTGCAGAGGGGGTTTTCCTGAGGCAGGGAAAGGTCAGGGCTGTGGAGAGACCTGCCACGGGCCA